>JAHZNB010004412.1:0-29419 GCA_027744295.1 Callyntrura guangdongensis
TTACAATACCCAGCTTTCTCCCTGTGGACTGGCGTGAGTGCACCAAAAAGGTGTATGCCCAAGTACCGTCTTAACACACTCTTCATCACAATAAAAAATCAGCAAAAAGTGTTGCCATTTTGCACTAGTACAGAAAACATATTAGGATTAAACCGATAGGATAAAGGACAGGTAAGTAGGTGAAAGTACGTGTACACGTTTTAAAGATATAGGGAAAGTATGCGTGCATATATTATGTGTGTAGAGGGGTAACATAAAAACAGCTCTAATAACAAAAGGTGTATCATGTCTACATCTTATACGACCACTCAAGTTTCATGTGTACTGTATGTGGGCACCTTGTTAGGTATATAAGTAACGTGAGCATAACATGAGCACTTTCATTATTATTAGACCACTTGTCACCGATTCGTGTATTCCGTGTGGCATGAATGAACATGGGTGCAGCAATCTAGAAAAATGGGAGTTTATAAGCTGACCAGAAAATAAAAGAATTCGAGAGAGAGAAACAGGAACATGAGAAAGAAAAAATGATTTCTATCACGAAATGAAAGCTGTTGGTTCGAAACAAAAAAAAAATTCTTCATATACCTAAAAATATCACGCCATTCACTTTTCACTCTGGACTTCCTATCATGTGGCCATTTTGCTATTAAGCTCTATTCATACAGGAGCACTCGGGGTCTTGCTCAGTTGGGTATGGTACACGCAGGGAGCACTACTGGCATATATTATATTTTTCCTTCCGAAAAGAAAAAAAAGTGTTTTATAATGGTTTAGTGGAATGGCTTTAACCACCATAACAAAGGACATTTATGGGATATGTATTTTTGGTATGTGGGTAGACATAATATGTTTGGTGGTGATGACGACGACGGTGATGATGATGACGGGATGGGAGCGGAGAGTAGCCAGTAAAACAATAACTATGCATGTTCCTTAAGATTTCATTTACATTTAATGGTTCCGTTAGCCCGGTACAAGAAAAAAATACAACCGTGTTTACATTGTACAGGTACTTCAGTTATTATTACTTATTACTCCGATAGTTATTTTTAATATACTTTATTTTTCTTTTCTTCTGCTGTTGGCGTGATTGTATTGGCAAGATAAATGAAAAAAAAATTATACACTTTTTCGTGTATTTTTCTAATCGTTTCTTTTTACGGCTGTAATCTGACATTGTTCGCTCGCTTTCTCTCTTTTTTTTCTCTCGCGTTCTACGTTATTAGCTGATGTTGTACAAGTTTCCACTATGCCGGGCTTATATAGCATGACACTGTAAATTACCAACTTGTATGTTAGATGATTTCATTTGAAAATTGGAATAGCTTTAGTGGAAATGTTCGCTGCAGATCACGATCACACACACGCGCGGATAGTCGGTAAGTAGCTCTTTTTCTCGCAACATTTTTTCCCCTGGTTTTCTACGAAAAGCTGCCGATAAACAGCAAGTAAGTAGCTTGTTCACAAGAAAGATTGTTGTGAAAGGAAAAAGGTGTTCGCTTTAAAAAGGGCTATTCAACATTTCCCTCTGTACACATGCACACATCTCAACACAACCCTTTGCAAAACTGCTGCAGTCTCGAATATTAGTAATACTTAACCCTTTTTGTGCGAAGGAGATTATTCGTGGAATTGAAAATTTTTCCCGTCTTGCTTGGAACTCGTTACAAGCCCGGGTAATACTATACTTTCTCTCCCTTCTCTACCCGTAGACGGGACCAAATCTCTTTGCAAATTGGTAGCATGCTGAGTTTGCGTCTCGCTGCTACAAGTTTTTGCGCCGTGAACCCATTTTTCCAAAGAATTCGTAAGTGTATATGTGTTTGTAGGTGTGTGTGTGTGTGTGTTTCTGAATAGCAAAAGCAGCCCTAATAATAATAGCAATAATCATGCTATGTCGGAGATTACAATGATAACCTTGTAAACCGTGGGACGACGACGATGACGACGTCTTGTCATCATGGCACACAACATTATTTCACACTTCATCACCATCCAAGTCAGAATTATAGTAGGCATAGGCATCATCGTAGGACAATAAATGTTTAAGTTGCTGCCTACAAAATCCCTTGCCATTCTCCGTACAAGCCCACAGGAAGGCAGGATCATGCAAGGTTGCCAGAAAAGAGGAGCCTCTTTACCAAGAAAAATGAACGCCAACTAACTGTAAACGATGTAGCGCCCTACAACAGCGAACCAGGAGAGAAAAATAAAACTAAATTAAATAAATGACAACGACAATGTTACTGATGATGACGATGAGGATGATCAATGTAGTCGTTCTCTGACGGAAGATTCTCCCGCTTTCTCTTCCCCGAAAGGCCAACTGAGCGTCTCATACACTGATTGAATTTGAAGTACAAAGTGTGCAAAAAATTGATGTCGAACACCGATGCCATTAGACATTACATTAATGAAGCATCGCCAAGTTACCTACCTAAACAGTATTTACCAGCAAATTCCCTACTTGTGTAACTAACTATAGGTACAAGCGTCCTTTTGGGGAAAAAATTCCAATACCGTTACAACCAATATGTTGCGCATTGTTAGTCATTCATTGGAAAATTACTACATGGTTTTCGGTAGCGTGCATTTTCCGTAGACGAGAAAAGGTTTGAATTGAAATAAACATGACATATTTTCTGGACACATGTCTCCTCAATCTTTTTTTCTTCTCCTTTGCCTCATTCAAAAGTCTTACGCTACCTTCACCACAGGCTTCCAGCGGTTGTCTTGATGAGTCTTTCTGGGAAAGAAAGGGGAAGTTTTTGTCGTGCATAATATATACCCTTCAATCTACCTATCCCCTCAAACTGCCTAAACACGTTCAAATATATGCGGGCATGTGTCAGTCAACCAGGGCAGCCGAAACAAGCAAGAAAAAGGCCGACTTTCATCTCCACCACGTTTTCTCGTGTTGTGTCATGAATTACTACTGCTGCTATTGCCTTGCACGTCTGAAAAATCGTCAAAGAGGAAAAAGAAAAAAAAACTCGGGCCGACACAGACTCTCCGGTATTTTTCCACGTTCGCTTGCTACGTTTTATTCTTGTTCAAAACTGCGAGCGCTCTCATATATTTTTGAAGCAGATGCTTTCAACTTTTCCAGTATGCATAGCAGACAGAGTGGATGGTATAGTGTAAAACTACAACATGCTACAAAACCAGAGGGAGAACTCGTAACTCCACAATTTATGGTGATGTCCATTCTATGTATGCATTCTGGTATGCATGATTGGACATCATTCCGCGGAGGAAAGGTAAATGCCTACGCCGTCTACAATAAGCCGGTGGAGCGTATAAGCAAGTAAGTGCGCCTTAAACAGACCTGATAATCTACCTACTGACTACTGAGAAAAGATCTCCCTATTTTTGTATTGTATGTACAAGGGCTCTTTGACCGGCAGCGTTCATCATTATTACGACGGTGGATTAGTAGTGTTGTCACGTACACAGAAAATACGGGCATTTACCCTAACTCAACTATACGTATGTAGGTAAAATGCATATTTACAGGCAAGTGGTTTGGCCAGCCTACATGGCTTTGTTGGATAGACCTGGTGATTAAGGGGAAAACGAGCTGAATATTGGTCTGTTTGCTGGTACATATACCCACATTAAGTACACAGGTACAACAAACCAGGATTAAAAATACATCCGGTTTAGAGGGAAAAGTTATTTAAAAAAATATGTGGAAAAACGAGGACACACGTTTGTCAAGATGACAGTACCATGTCGTATTTGGCAATGACAATAAACATGGCATGATGCAGGAATGCAAAAATGTACAAGGCAGTGGAAGTTGTGTCGTTGCAAACGACAAGGAGGTAAAAGGAACATTTTGCAATTATAACTGGGAAGGTGGGTGAAGTATGGAAAAAAACCTTGGGAAATATCAACTGTGACGTTGACGGCATTGCAGAAAAATATGCAAAAAATGATTTTTTTTTCCTGCTGGAAGTGATGTTGAGTAGTTTGAGTTGTTGTTGGCCAATATGAAAATGCCTATCAAACTGGCAAGTATTTTTGTGACATGAGTATAACAAGTTATAGCGTTGTTTGGGCATCTATTCAAAAAAAATTGAAAGGGTTTTCATTCAACAAAATAATGTCTGAGAAAGTTATTACTGGGTTAAAAAAAACTTGGTAGGATGGCAATGGCAAAAAAATGTATACGACACACAGTGTATCAACAATAATGACACCATTAGAAAACCATTTTTTTCTACCGTTTTGCTGTTTTTTAGCAGTCTGTGTATACATGCGTGTGTACATATTTACAATTTACAAGCATAGGTAGACAGAAATACGTATATGTCCCCATTTTTGTTCCAGACTCATTTAAACGTGCCCTGTTAATGGCCAGTATACAATAACTATTGACACTACCATAATAAAAACACTTACTACACTACACAACCGGCGGATAATAATGGAAATAATAATAAATGTATGGGTACGTATGTATGGATTATACATGACGAGTTAGGAATGTTACCAAAAAGCTCCTAAAGAGAAATAAATGATATTTTTGCAGTACTACACTTTAAAAAAATACAAGTAAAATTGGCATTCCGTAACTTGCTTAACTGCACTATTGTAGTTTTTTATTAAAAACTAGCATTCATCTAGTTAATAGCTCACCCCCCCCCCTCTTCTCTTTCTCTCTGTCTCGCCGACTCTGTTGGAAGAATAAGCGATACACACTGCCGGTGATATTATTTCTATCGAACGTGTTTCAAAAAGGATATTTATAAAAGTAATAGGTAAAGTAGCGTGACAAGGGAAAGTAAACAGGGGAAAAATAGGATTACAAAAAATACACATATAAATGATATATGGGTGTTGTGAAATGTTAAAAGGTCAACATTGACCTCTCACCCTCTCTCTCTCTCTCTCTCTCTTTCAGAAAGTAGAGGAAGAAATATCAACAACGGTATTAGACTTTATAAACTTACAATCTTCTCTCTTTTTTCCTACCCCCCAAAAAGAGGAAGCGCTAGCTCTACCATCGTCACCGCCATTCAGTCACATTCAACATTCATACAATACCATCGTAATGATAATAATCGTAATATGTGTCCACAATAGTCCCATTTCCTTTTGCTAGCAGCAGCAGCAGCGCATACTCTGCAGTCTCTTTTTTTCTTTTTAGGAAAAAACTTTTTTCTCTCTTTTGAATTCACCTTTTTGTGTTTATGTGTGCTCGTCAAAGAATGCGAATAAAGTAAAGTGTGTATGTATACGCAAGTATACTGTGTATATGTTTACGTGGGAGTATGAACCTGTTTTAGTTTTCATACAAAGTAAAAGTAGTAGACGACGACGCGACGCGACGCGACAGCAAAATCGGCACACATTTTATTTCCAAAAAGTCAGTGTGTTCTTAGGAGTGTGTAGGCATGTGGCACAGTAGTAGAAAATCACCGCAGGCATTTCCGTCTTTATTTTTTGTGAAGAAGAATATTTCCTTTTTGTGAGACGAAGAACCCATTGAGGACGACGACGATGATGATGATAATTTCACGACGGAGAGCTATGCCATAATATTGAACACTATTAAGCTCTGTTGGTGTGCTTGCTACGGTCACAACTGTACATCACCAGTTGTTTTGCAGAGTGTTATGCTACGCTTCTGATAGTATGAATGAATGGAGGGAGAGAGAGGGGTAGAGAGCGAACGGAAGAAAGAAAATGTGAAATGTTACGCAATAACAAAACAGGAACTCACTTACAGGACGTTAATAGCACTTCTCTTTAATAATGGCTTTATACATAGGTAGGTACATGTGAAACCGAAAAAAAATTGTGAGGGAAAACGAGGAAAATCATCAGTTTTATCCGTTCTCTCGTCATTTCCATTAAATTGTACTTATCATTATAACTCTCGTTTGTATTGTTATTTTGAGCCAGAGCAGGTTTCATTATACCGCTGGAAGAATTTTTCACGGGAAAATCACCACGCGATGAAAGCCTTGTATTGTACAGCTAGCTAGTTCTGGGTTGTTCCTTTGGAAATAATAAAGTAACGAATGTCTTATAATTTGCAAAAGTGACACTGTTTCTCTCCATCTCTCATTTACTTTCTTAGACTTTGTTGTCTAGCTCATTTTGCAAAGTCACTCCACCAGCAACCCTAGACGAAGTTGTTGCATAACAATAAAAAGTCGTCAAGTTGAACGGCTGGTGGTGGTGGTAGTAATAGTAGTGGGGAAAATGCAAGGGAATGCGTGGTAAGCAAATGCGTGAAAGGAAAAATATAGAAAAAGGAAAATTGTACAGGGAATGAAAATAGGCAGGATGAAGAAAAGGAAAACAAATAAAACGCTTCTATTTAAATATTTCACATAAAAGTAAACAGATATGTTGTTCAGTATACGTGTACCTACCTATAAATACACATCTCCCTATATATACACTCCATTCAAGCATGAACGCATAATATTTGTAATATATTCTGAATGGAAAAAGAATTCAAATGGTAACACCAACAATAATAAAAATCCGAACGCCACCACCACTTAAACTTTGCTTACATTTTTTTTGCATCATACAACACACATACACATATAGCGACAAAATGTCTGCAGTCGTAATGGCAGAAAACCGGTACAGTAGAGAGAGGGAGACTGGAATTGCAATTTTTCTACTTTTTCTCTCTGACTTTTTCTCCAAGTTGACAAAGTATTTGCAGCAGCAAATGCCATGTAGCATGCAGGGAACCATCATCATGTGTAGCCGCTGAATAAGAAATAGCAACAACATTGGTAAGAAAGAAAAAAAAACAGGCCAACTTGGACCAGAGGTTATGTGTCAGTTTTTTTCCTGCTCTTTTGTTACATTTTTCTCTTCTTCTTTCTTCCATTTCTTACTACACAGTAACTTGCTGCTGCTGCCATTATTACACGCCATAATATATGAATATTTACATTGTGTGCGCTTGGCTGACTTGTACTCTTTCATTGTGTGTTTGTGTGTGCTTGTGTATTTGTGACTGTGGTTGTATAGGCGCTACGGAACACCATTTTTCTGCTACTTTGAAGATAGAATCTTTTTCTCTTTTTTATCCCATTTACTTTTATACACACATTTTTTGCTATTAGCAAAGAAAAGGTACACATTCCATTGCATGGCTGTTGACGATGACGACGGCGACAACGAGCACACTGAAGCAATGAGCAATATAATATGCAGGAAAATAATATGACCGTATTTTCTCTGATTTAATGCAGCTCAATGCACAACCTATATGGACCTACCCAAACTGCATTTATAACTAAAGGAAGGGTCATCAGGGGTAGCCCGTTGAAATTAGGGACAGGGTTTCTATTAAAATAAATACACTTCCAACTTTCACACATCTTATCCTGTTTTATACATTTTATTTGTGATGCAGGATCTACTTTACAAGGTTCTGTTATGACTTAGTCAGACACACACACACTCATGAAATAAGAAAAGGCGAGTATTGCAGCAGAACAGGCTGGTGAAAGCAGTGCATAATAATGTGTGGCAGTAACGTAGCAGAATTATTTTTGTCGTCGTATATTATAGTAGTAACATAAGAAGCGGAGGTACTGGTAGTCATCATCATCGTCGTCACCATCCTAGCCATAATAATATTACTGCCTCCTTTAAATATTCCACACAGGATATTACTACATTTTTTCGCCTGTATAAGTAGTGCATGTTGTAATAGCAGGGAAATAGGTAGATATGAGCCAAGCACTGTTTGTGATGACGATGCTGATGATGATGACGATAGCGTGTGTTAAAAATGGCGACGGTAATGGTAAATGTAATCTGCAAAAATATTGCAGTTTTCACTCTCTCAAACTTTTTTCTCGCTTTGGTGTAAATTTCAGTATAGTAGGTATTTTTCGTTTCGGGCTAATGTGCACCTGCAACTTGTTCGTTGGGTAGGGAGCAACGAGGCAGAATGGCGTGGTTGAAGTGGTTTGTGTAGGCACAATAATGTAAAAATCGATTTTTACTTCTGTGTGCGAAAAAAAACGCATTCTAATTGTTAGTGTTAATACAACTTTGGTTTGGCCAATCAACAGTTTTCATTGGGATACAAAATACATTACAAACCTGGATGGGTGTAATAAGGGCCACTGACCTGTCTTAAAACTGCTTTGTATGCTTTGTACGGGCACATCATATGGATGCATGTTTTGTGTGGGCCCAGTAGTTGCAAAAGGTACACAATGACAACAGCAATCTCTTGTTTTGTGCAATTACCAATTCGGCAGGTAAGCAAAATCCAGCAGTTTGTACAAACTGGATTTTCCCGAAAGTCAAAGTGACTTTAAATCATCCAGAAGAAATCCGAAGCAAAGGCAACAGCCCCACTTGTTCAAGATTGTGCAATCATTCAGCGTTGCCAGTTGGAAATCTTCTCTGGCTACGACACCAACTGTCTACATTTATAAATACATGAGACACTATTGTCCGTACAAATAAACTATCTGGCCTGTCATGTCTCCTGTTAGAAGAGCCTGTCACTTCTGCGCGGTACGTGATGCATGTAATTGTTTTTTATTCACACAACAGCAGTCAAACCACAACTTGCAAAGAAAAGCAACAAAAAAGTCTTTAGTCAAGAGAGAATCGAGACAAAGAGAGAGAGAGAGAGAATTTGGAGCTGCTGCCAACTTTTCTAAAGACGTCCGTAACAAAAAAGGAAGAGCAACTCTGCCCATTTTCTTCCAGCCGTATTTATTTCACAACGCAAAGGTAGCAATCGACTCTGTTGCCTCTCTCTACTCATCGGGAAAATAGGACAATGGAGATTTCACGAAAAAGTACTTTGCAAGTACTGCCAGTGGTGAAAAAAACTAAATACGAAGTAAAAGAATTGCGTCCGTGTGTGTGTAAAGGCAAAAAAGGAAAAGAAAGTGAGATGTACGAACGTCTCGCTTGGAAAGTTTTTGCATGGACGAATCAATTTTGATCGTAAATAGACCGCTTTGTAGTACCTCAAAGGAGCCTGAGCAAATGTTGCCGAAGTGTGATCGCCATGCCGCCGATGAACACGATGACGGCGCGGCAGTGATGCCAAAAGAATGTTGGTGTATGAATACAATCTTTATAGAGGGCTTCCCTACTAGTCGCAAGGCGCAACGAAACAAAGAAGAAACGTATTTTTTCCAGAGATATGGGAAACCCAAATAAAATACACTACATTCTGGCAACAAATCTATGCTTGTATGCATAAATACTCTATTAAAAACTGAAAGAGGCTTTGCTTCCTGCCAGACAAAAAGTTGAACCCATCAAGATACCCTTTCTACGGGAAAAGAAACACTTCAATGCGCTTACTGCGTATATTTAAAAAGGAAAAAAAAACTTCTCTGGCTTTTTCTTCCTAGTTAACTTTTTGTTGTAGGGACGCGCGGTTGCCGATGGGCGACAGAAATGAATATTATGTAAAAAAAACATATATACGAAAAAAAACCTTGGGAAGATTGGTAAAATGTATCTTTCCGGAACGAATGAATGGCTGCACGGAATAGAGTCGAAATAGGGAAAAACTAGAGCTTGCTTCAGTACGTCAACTGATTTCACGGGATACATCTTGAGATATTGGATAGTAACCGGGCCGAGTGTGTGACGACGGACAACTTGACGATCATCACGATGTTGTACTGTTGTAAATGCTGCAATTTAAAGGGAAGAAAAAAGGAAGCCATAGAGTTACTCCAGGAATAACATCAGCTTGTGTGATACCAAAGTTTCCTGGCTTTCAATCCTTTATTATTGCCGCATTTGATGCCTAAAAAAATTTGTGAGAGAAAAAGATGTAAAATGAACATACATATGGCTACTACTACTGTTACCATTACTTCTACTGTTTCAAAAGAACAGCGATGTTGATGATAATATAATAAAATACATAGGGAAAAAGAAGAAAAAAGCAAACTGTACACTTGACTCCTTTACATACATTTTGGGTTCATTCTTTCTCCTCGCCATGTATCGATACTAGCTGAATGAAAAGGAAAAAATGTTACGGTTAGCTCATACGCTCGAATATTGTCTCTACGTTGCACAAAGCGTCATGTTCGATTGCACAGGAAACAGGAAAACCACCACCGTTACTGTGCTTGCAGTTAGTTGATAGGAGAGAACTATTAATAAAAGAACGTAATCCGCCATAGAATATATTATAGTGTCTATATTTTCTTCACACATAGTCTCGTTCTCCCTATCTCCGCTGGCGCGCACGAAAAAGCATAACTAAAGGTCAACCATATAAGCTTTCAAAATAGCTCGTGTTTGTACTCCAATGAATGCTTCGTCAGAAAGTACTGAATGCAAAAAAGTGCTACAAAAACTGTAGAATAAACGATGGTTCTGGATGTATAAGCATTTATAAAAGTGGTTGAAGAAAATACTGCCTCTAGACAGGGAGAGTTTTTTGCAACAATGTTTCTCGGTTTTAAACGAAAGAAAGCCTTCGTCAACATCAACAGCTAGATAGCAACAAGAAAAGAAAAAGGAAGAGAAAGAGAAACAACGCAAAATATTCAATTACTCACAACATGAGTGGCTTCTTCCCCTGCCCCCGTTTCTTTCTTTCTCCCTCTCTCTCGTCCTGTTTTTCTCTATTTGCGTATTTATTTATAGTTCAGTAGTAACACAAATAGCTTGATTTCTTTAGAAATGTTTTAATCCATGACGAGAAAGAAAGAAGCAGAAAAGTAATGACTTTTGATCAGAAGACGACAAAAAGATTACACAACAACTCGGACAAAGTCTCCCATTCTCAGCCTGTTTTTCCCAGGAAGTTTCTTATTCTCTCTTCTTTTCTATCCAGCAATATTTTGCTTGGAACATAAAGCAGACAAGCTATTATTTAAGGGAACAAGCAAGCTTGTCTGAGATAGTGGTCCATTTACTGCTACTCTGCATTTTCATACAAAAGCGGAACACACCAGCAGTAGTCCCAACCGTGACAAAACGAAGACGAACAAGGAAAATATACAAGATAGTAATGTCTGCATATAGTTTGAAAAGGCAATAAAAATAAAACTTTCTGTCTTCTAGTGTTTCTTCCATCTGTCCACTAACCAAAGGCATTGCATGAGGAGAAAGACAAAAGGAAGAGCCAACAACGGTTATTCAGCATAATCACATTTATTCCATTCCATTCGATATTTATTTATAACTACATACTAGAGAGAGAGAAAAGAGAGATAGTATTTAGGTAATATTAAACTATTAACGTGTTGTAGAAAAGGGTCGAGAGAACTTAGTTGCAAGTTTACCACATAGTAAGTTGATTCTTGAATACGTCGTTATTCCCAACCTGTAGCACCAAAATAAAATGTAATAAATTATAGAAATGATAGACAGCAGAAAATTGTATACCTTAATATGCTATGCCTAAATTTTAACGACGAAGTTACGAATGGTTAAAAATAGTAAAGTTATAATTAGACGTTTGCCCGGGATCGTTTAGCGAAACCTCGACCCAGTTAGTTAGCGACGACCAGAAACAATTGAGGTTAACTGAAAATTAAATTCCTTGAATTTTTTTAAAAGTTTTTAATTAAACGACTGGATGGACGAACATTAAGGACTGCTAACCTATTGACCCTAGAAAAGAGGGAAGTTATGTAATGATAACTTGATGAGGATACTCTTGTTTGAAAAAGGAATTGGAGTATTCTTAGTCAGTGTTCTTTTTCATTGTAGTCTCTACATCATGTTGTCGTTTTTGTTCCATTTCCTAGTCTTCATTTCGTTAACGGCGGGTTTTCTTTTACTTGGTTCATCGCTCCATTTCCAATAAGCAATTGTCATTCTGTTCATCATCATCATCATCACCGCGACCACTATCGTCGTTCTTCTCGTAGTTTCCATACGTAATTCTATTCCTTTCTCTTTCCCATCCAAGTTTAACGAAGAAAGCAGTATTGTCATCAGAACAGAATAAAGTTTAGTTGCAATTCCCTTACTCTTTCTCCTACTACTAGTCAAGGAATGTATAATATGCAGTCATTTGAGAACGAGACCAAAATGGAAATAATGAAGGGAACAAATACGAGGACATTTTCAAGGTTTTCAGCGTAACTTTAACATTTGGTATTGTTTTTCATAGAAGGATTCTGCACGTGGCGAAAATTAGAATTGTTAATTTTCCCTAGCCAACTTTCTCTACTTCCTTTTCAACTAAGTTTGTTTGTGTCCTGATTATGAAGTGCATAAAATGATAAAGAAATCGAATGAAGAGTTAAAAGTTGCTGTCTAGTAGTTTACTTGTAAAATCCAAGGTCCAATTTGCAAACGAACTTCACCTGACATTTTATTACTTTAACTTAATTCTTATAGACTATTACATGCTAAAGGCGCTTCTTCAAATCTTTGATATAGTTTTAATTTGTAATTAGCAATTAGCATTAACCAAAATTGACTTGTAAACAAACAAATGCTTTAAGGATATCGGTATTAATTTATGTTATTGAGTTAAAATGTTTGTAAACAACCAAAAGTTATAATCCTTTATGTTAAAGTTTAAAACAAAATCCTGATCATTAGGGTTCTCCCGCCCACTGTTCCAGGCAGTTTTCCATTTTCTCTGTATGTTCATGTTAATCAAACCAGCTGTAATAATATATTTTCCTAAATAGTTTATGAAATTCTCCTCGTAAAAGTGTTCCTTCATTTACTGGTAGAAATGTAGTTAAAGTTGTAACTTAACTTGGAAATGACAGCGTTATGTGTATCCCGTAAGAGAAATATACAACAGGCCAATATTTTCCTTTGTATTTACTCCAGGAAAAAACGGCATATTAGAAAAAACGACCCTGTATTTGTGTTTTTCCTTTGAGCCTTTAAAAACAGTTGAAAGTTGTTCTCATCTTCGTACTTGTGTGAGTTTATAAGATTGTAAAAAAGTCTCACTTTTCTTTCTTTCTCTCTCTTTCTTTCTATCTCTCTGTCTGCTTCTTCTCCTTTCAAATACCATTTTCTCCTTGGATGAACAAAAAAGTGGTGACGATATTGGGAGCGTGGGTACCTTTTAAAGCAGCACTACAAGTAAAAGTGACTCTATAAAAAGTGAAATGTCAATAGAGACAAAAAATAAAAGCCTCTTTTCAATACATACTTTTATGTAGGAAAATTGTCCCGAATAAAGTGTGTATATCCCTTTGTAACATTTCTCTTTCGTCCTTATTTGAAAGAATTTTTTCCTCTTCTTTTATTTTACTTTAAGAAATCACAACTGTGACAAAAGTTTTTTCTTCTTCCGTTTCTCCAAAGACAATTTCCCTGCTTGTTTCCCCCACCGATATGATGAGAAAAGATGTAGATGACGGAGTAAGTCAGACAGCAGAGGAAAATAGTACAGCAACAGTAGCCGAGGTAGCAGGAAAAATAGGATATCCTTTGTGCAAAATGTTGCAACAAAAGAAATGCTTTTTTGTTGAGTTGTTTCTCGTTCGGTGAACGTGTTAAACCGGCAGTTGGAGGCACACAGATGAATAAACTCAAAGCGCTGTTGTAGTAAGGGGGATGACGACAACAACAACGACAGTTTATAAAAACCAAAGAATGTGCTCATTATGGTATCTCTATCCCTACTCCCACTTCTTTCATATAATATACAACTACACACGTATGATCATCCTGATGAGCCAACATACCTAACATTTGGTTCACTTTTCACTTTCTCTAATACTTTTTCATCTCTTATTTCTTCCTTGTGGACTTTTGTGCTGTTCTAGAATCGCACAAAGTAACCGAAATGGCTATGCTAAAAACAGAAAGGGAAAGAAAGCTGAGAATGGTGGCAAGGAAAATAAAGAAAGAGTTTGTAAAGTAATACGTAATAAGATAACTTGGCCAGGTTGGCAAGGTAACCTAACAACAGGAATATATGTGGTTTAGGAGTTCTGTACTCACAGGGTAAGAAAAAAATGAGAGCTCAACTTGGGGTTTCTTTCTCTCTCTCTTTCTCCACCTCCACGTTTGCTTTCGAGGACGACGGGAAGGCCATTTCTAAATAAATAAGAAAGTGAGCAAAGTAAAGGATACAGCTTTTTTGTATCTTCTTTCAGAGAGTTAACATTGTGAGGGAAAGATAAAAAAGTTGAGACTGTTTCCTTTTTGCTGCTTCTTTGCTGTACACATCTCGGCTTCATATGTTACTTCCACCACTAACTCTGTGTGTACTTGGCAGTCGGACTGGCTGGCTGTACACTTTGTAGGGTACCCTGGAACATTATGAGAGTGTATATTCTTTTCTTACAGTTGGAGTAACTTTGAAAAGTCACAATATTAGAAAAAATTGAGACGAAGACGATGAAGAAAAAAAGAGAGAGAATGGAAAGGAAACGTTTATATTTTCTCGAAACTTTTTTCCGATTGAGAGAGGAACCTGCAGCTTATAGGAAAAGGATCACAAGGTAGTAGGTATGGTGTAGTGGGAGTAAACAGGCTCCCTTTTCTATATGATGGTATATGTGCCCACATATTTTTTGCTGGGATGAAAATGGGTAGATTTGAAGAAAATATCTAGCCTAGCCAAGCGAACTTTTACGACAGAGTTATTTTTTGATAGGTTGTGTGTGTGTGTATGTGGCTCGATGGAAGATCTGCTTCATCTAACACGTATCCCTCTGTATAGGCATTACGAAAACGATTATTTATGATGATACGATTCATAAAGAAATAACCTTGGCATATAACCATTTTTATTATAGCATTTCAGGTGAAAAAGTAAATTATATACACAGACGAACATACACATAAACCAGGCGAATTATTAGAGAACAGGCAAGTGTTTGTTCCAAATGCACAGGGAACTTTACACTGTCACGCTAAAAATGTTACGCCGCTTGCCGTTAGACCGACACTACTAGAAAACGAAAAAAGATTTAACTTCTCAATCACCAATATTCTCCTCTGAATTTTTTTTGAATCTTCTCTTCCATCTACTTCCTCCTTCGTACCAAACGTTCCTTTATATTTTTGCTCATGGGTTTAAGTTTTTGTTGAAGAAAATAAGTTAAGATTTATTTTTCTTCCCTGTTGTCTGGGAAAAGAGAAGTGCAAAAGATTAACACAAAAAAGTAACAGCGAGAGAGACAGAGACAGAGTTCCAAGAGATGCTTCACTTAAACTTTCCCTTCTCTCTGCGATCCCTCACTTTATTTATTTCATTGGAAAAATGCACAGGGGAATAGAAACAAAGTTTTGATACGCATTTTATTACTTATTACATGCCTACCTGGTTTTGCATATATGTGGTATGGACCCCAGGAAAAAAAACCTGACTGGCGTGTAACACCTCAGATAATTGTCGAAAAGGCGTGGTAGCAGTGCCGATAAAGGCGTTGAATCAAGTGTGCCAGAAGGACAAGTTATATAGTTCACTGTTTTATCAAACGACCACAACGCGACCTCCTCCTTTCCCTTGCCACAATGTGAACGATTCCAGCAGAGTGTAAAATCAACCAAAAAAGTCGAACCACATGACACACGACAATTCCAGCAGACGTTTATCCCACCATTTCAAAGTACTCGGTACTAACAATAAGTTAACTGTTACGACACGTAATACCGTGTATCCTCCCGCGCTACCTTACTCCCTTCCTCACAGTCTAAACGAGTAATAGCAAAAGGTTGACTTTCTTTGGGGAAAAGATCAGTTTTCTTCTTCTCTCCTCCACTCTTCATTTCATTCTTCATTTACCCTACAAACATTAAACTACCGACGCTCCGCTTACAAACAAACTCTTTTTTCTCCTTGACTGCGTAATCGTGGCAGTTTTTGACCTGGATGAATGTAAATACTCCATTTCTCTCTCTCTCTCCCTTTTTCTGTGCCTCTTTCCTATCGGACATACAAACACACACACAAGTCAGTTTACTGCAAACGTTTACTTACTTTTTCAAGTTTACTTACTTACTTTACTTTTCTAGTTTGGCAATCCTTTAACAAGAAGTAGAGAAGATGAGAAAAAAGTTTTTACCTTTTTGTTATCTGTGATCATACGTTTAAAGAAAATGGGATAAAGGGGCTTATCCTTGCGTGTATGTATATCTTATATACCGTACAGACAAAAGCACACATTCATGTGCCACTATCTCCCTATATTCGTGTATGCATATTATGCACTATAAATAAGGCTGGAGAAATTAGAATGACAGACGTGTAACAAGAAGAAGGTGAACGTGTAATAGAGATTGTTACATCTGTTCGTTTCTCAACTCTCTTAGTTATTCTCTTCGATGTAAAACCCCTATCTGCCACTACTAGTATTACTACAACGACTACCAAATGATGAATCTTTCTTCTCATTCTCTGTCTTGTAACTTGAGAGATAGAGAGTAAATAGGTTCACGCTCGTTTTAGCCTCTCCTTGTTTCTCTCTTTCCCTCCTTGCCCTTTTATTCTCTCCTCGATCCAAAACCAAATTATCCCTCTTCCCAAAATCTGACAACAAGAAAAACTTCGTTTTTTTTTTACTTTTGCTTAAGATCAACCACCACCTCCCCCATCACACCACCGTCGCCACTACCTCCATTGCCATTCATTCAACAAAAAAGTATTCTTTCCATGTGCAAATTTTTGAGTGGTCCAAAGAATGCAAAGCAGTTTCAACCGAGGCCCAACTGAGATTTTCTACTTTTTTCCCTGGCAATGCTTTCATCATCGTGATCAGCAGTAAAAGAGGCTGTTATACTGGTAGCGCAGTGGGAAGAGGTTTGGGGAACTGGATGAAGAAAGCAACGGATACATGCATAGGTATACAAGACATTTTTGTTGAAACTCTCTTTTCTCTTTCCCTTTTCCCTTAACCAAACTTGATGTACGCCTGTATAAACTTATATACATATAGTGCACCTAAACTTACCTACCAAAAGACGAATGGTTGTGTGTGTATGTGTGTAGATAAATGTTTTTGCTGGCTTTTCCTCTATTTTTTTCCTTTTCTTCTTTCTGTATTCATGGTATTTTTCTCCGTCTCATTTCTATTCTTTTTTCTCTCTCCCCCTCTTCTTTCTGTACTACTCTTCCTTGTAAAGATGATAATGTTTGTCGTGGTGGCGTTGGCGGTGAAAGTAAGCGTACAACTAGTAAGTGAGTAAGTAGAAAATGGCAACGACGACGTTGCCGTCATTGGTTTAGTGGTATATATAGCGGCGGCACAAGAAACGCTTTGCTTTTGGTTGGTTGCCTTGATTGGGAAATGCTGTGGATGAAGTTGACGTAATTTATTGCTACTTCTTCTTCTTCTTCGTTTACTTGTAGTTTGTTGAGAGAAAAAGAAAACTGGGTCTTTTGTGTTGCTGCTGCTTTTGCTGGTTCTACTTCCATTCTTTCTCCCTAATGCGTGTACCACTACCACCACCGCTGTTTTGCTACTTTTGCAACCACTGCCTCTTCAACTTTTCTGTTTGTTCCTTGGTCGTCAAAATAACTAACTTGAGAGGCGAACTATTTACTACTATCGTCGGTGTGTATGAACGAATAAACCGTTTCCTTACGATGCTGTCTTTATATAAAAGTGTACATGCTTTCTCCCTCTCTTTTGGATTTTGCAAAGAATATGCCGGTATAAGGTAGTGCATGTATTATTTCCACGCCTCGTTTTATTTATGAATGTACTTTAGAAACAAAATAATAATAATAATAATATTATTAACGTTACATATTTACAATATATCCCTGTCTTTCTTTTGTATGCCTTATGCAAAAACTTTTAGTGCAAAAGTAAGTACATGCACAAATTCAGTTCCCATCCTTGTAGTGCCTATAATTTTTTTACTATCTATCCCTACCAACCAGCCCAGAAACCCAGTAAGCTAACTAGCCTGCCAGCTGAATAAAGTATTTTCACACAGATCATTACAAATGGGACGGTGAAAGGGAAAACTCGTATTGCCCTAGTATTTCATGATGCCAAAAGAAGTGAGGGAGAGGAACATTAGCAGCAGCAGCAACATTAACAGTGTCGGCAGTTTTATGACAACACCGTAAAAAAGATAAGAAGACCAGAGCAAGACCTTTAGTTACTTTTCCAACACATATCATGATAACCACGATGACGGTAGTGAGGCTGGAGGTGGTGATGATGATCCTCATTAGAAAATGCACATGCAAAAGTAAAATCTCACGGCTTGTTTTAATGCCAGCGAGGTAGTAGATAGATAGTACCCAACAAGAGTGGGGATGAGAGAGAGAGAGAAAGAAACGCATACATAATAAGTTTTTATACAAAAGACCTCTACTTTACCTTCAACTTTCCTCCGCCGGCTTCTTTTTTGACTCTTTAGATTTTACCCATTTTCCTTGAAAAAGTCTGGGCTTGTGTGTGTGTGTGTGTGTGTGGTGGTGGTGATGGCGATGCTGCTGGTAAAATGTGACTACAAAAACTACCAGTAGTGTAGTACTACTTGAGAGTTAACTATTGCTGCTCCTCTCCTGCCACCATGATACTACATGGCTATTAGTTACATGCTCTTTAAACTTTTCCCTCTTGTCTTATTTCCCTTGTTAGCCCACAGAGAAACACGAGAGCGAGAGAAACTAAGGGGGAACGAGAGATGATTCTAGGCAAGTCAGAAATAGAAACCGGGCTAATATATGTTTTGCCGGTTGTCTAGTAAGTAATGCACATACAGTTTGTGCATGTTCCTTCTTTCCCTTACATGATTTTACCATTCGCCAATTTTTTTGCTTATACACAAGTCGTAATGGTATGTCTGTATAAAAAATGCAGCATGCAAGTGAAACATGCGACGAACGTATATAAAATACGTAATATAAACACTATATATTATTACGTATTCATAGGAATGCACGTAACCGGGATGTATGTTTACAACCACCGATTTTTTTCCTCTTTCTGCATGGCCCAGTCATGTAGTAAATTGTGCAAGAATGCATGTACAAACACTGCTGGAACGAGATAGATAACCTATATAAATAGTCTGGTCAGGTACCTACGTGTGTGTTGGTAGTGGTAGTAATAGTAAAATATTTCGCGGAAAAGGGAATAAAATGACTTGACTGGAATGTTGCTGCCTCCGCCACCATGTCTTTTCGCTACTGCTTTTACTGGTCGTGGTCGTACATATATATGGGTACAGAGGAAAATGATGATAGTATAAAAGTGGCAATGCTGTTTGCTCCTCCAGTGCACGTACATTTTTTCCAGTGTAAGTAAACTAGGCTAACATGTATTTTCTCTCTTGTTCTTTCTTTATGTATGTATTAATAATAACACGGGCTGTGTGGGAAGATTTAAAAATGACCAAATTTCCTGATACAGTATTGAACTATTCTGGAGGAAAATTGTAGAAAAAAAGTATGCAGAAAAATAGTGGCAGCAGCATCACTAGCAGTTACCCTCACAGGCACCACCATCACTACCACCGTTCCGCTGTCATCACCACAAGAAAGAAAGAAAACACAGAAAACGACAGCTGGTTATGCATCTGACTGGCAGGATTGATACTTATATTGTTGTACAAAACAGTAGCACAATCTTACGATAAAGTTGTGTGTAAAATAGAGAGCGTCATACATACAAAATTTTTTTTGGGTAAAGTGAGCGGTCTTGTTGGTGGAGGTTCTATTACCATCAAAAGTAGACTACACTGATTCCTGAGAAAATGGAGAAGAGAGAGAAAAAACTTCAGCCTTTGACTGATACTGGCACTGTGTACATACAAAAAAGGAAATGGACAGTGAGGTGGGAAGGTAATTGCAGACGTCGTCGTGGTGGTGGTGGGGTAATAGAAGGAGGAATAAGTTGTTGTGGTGGTAACACTGGTTCCCTTTTTTTTCTACGAAGAGGAAAATTCAGAGCCAGTGAGAAAGTGAAAAGATCGATTGGTAACAAGGAAAAAGAGGAAATGGCCTACTCACTTTGACTCGTCGTCGTCGTAGTAGAAGTTGTAGAAGCTGTAGTAACACTAGCACTAGCAATGGCCATGGTGGTGGCACAATAATAGCCGCTACCGTGTTTCTCTTCATGAAATACATACCTATCGAAAAACATATGAATGCCTAAGTATATAATATGTATTGTTAATGGTGGTACCCCAGGAGTGTAGTAAACTACACGAAAAAAGAAAATGTTCCATTCATGGCAGTAGTAGGGTTACTATACGTTACTTCTTTCACTACAACGTCGAAGTAACTTGCAATGAGGTTGAATGCATTTGTGTAGGAAACAAGAAAGGAGAGAGAGAAAAAAATACGTGGAAGAAAACGATGAAACGGGTGTTAGCAAAATTATCTACTGTCTGCTGATGGACAACAACGGGGAAGGAGTGTTGTACAACACCGGGTTCGAGCATGCAATCATGTAGTCTAAGTTGTAATATGAGAAACAGAAGTAACTAACGTGGTGCTACACCTTTTTTCTTTGAATGTTTTTTTCTTCTTCTTATTTCTTTTTTCATTTCTACCGTATTTACATGGAAAAGTGGGATAGTGTATAAGAGAGCTGATAAAGGTGTATGGAGACTGGAGACCCATATTTATATAAATCTTATATGTTCATCTGCATGCACATTTTAAGCAGGCCAGTAGCAAAAGGGGCAGCTGCAAGATAGCACAAGAATGTGCAACTAGGCCAATGCGTTTTTTTTCTGGTTGTTTGGAAAGTTCTTTATCTCTCTCTCTCTCTCGTTCTCTCCCTTCTCGCCAAGTCGCCAGCATTTTTTCTTTCTGTTGAAACACAAAACTGGTTGTTGCAACGCAATCCGAATCATTGGTGTGGTGATTATGTGGTATGAGAAACGTGTAAAGAGAGAAAGGAATGAAATGAGTGGAGGTAGAGAAGAAGAAAGTTTTGTGGCTTCTATCATTTCCTGCAGCTGAGAAAGAAAAAAAACGTATTAAACGTCAATGACAGCAGATATTCGGGTAGGGAAGCATTCCAAGAAGAAAATTGGATTTCCTATCGTTTCATTAAGATGGACAACCGCACGTTTCCAGGAAGTCAAGAGATGATTTGAGATTATACCAAGAATGAAAATACTATTAACTGTTGTACTGTTTGTGTTAAGACATTCACGAAAAAATGTATGATATTTCGTTGGAAACCACGTAAGTGGTATGTAACAGCGAGGTTAACAACAGTTCACATTTTCTCTTTTCTCCATTAGAAAGGCTTTTTTCACGAAATATGATTTAAAAAAGGAGGATCACCAACTTATTGACTCACTAACACATGTTTGCCTAGTCGTAGTACAGTAGGTACAATGTAGACAGAAAAAAATAATGAAAACTGCTACCAGCTGTATGTTCTCTACAAAAAACCTTTGTCAACATGTAAAAACGGAAGTTTTTTCTTCTTCAAAACTGCCAGAACAGGTAAACCTAGAAAACGGTGTCGCATGTTAACTTTCCCGGGGCAATGTGAGACCTTACGTAGTCAAAGGCACGTGTAAATGTGTAGCGAAAAACTAGACACTACATAATAGTAAATAAACGGTAAACAGTAATAAAAAAATAGTTTGTAAACAACTCTTTTTGTCTGGAAAATTTTCTTCTTAAAAATAAAAAGCCAACATTACTGTTGCACAATAACAAACAAATTACATACAGTTCTCGGCAGTTGAGTTAATAATTACCTTTGAATTTCATCAATTTTCCCTTTTGCCTCTTTCGCTCTTCTCTTTATTCTCTTTTCAACTAATGCACAAACAAAAGCTTGAAAAGAACTTAAGTAACGTTACGAGACAACAAGGGAACATGAGTACCATGATTCTGTAGTTGAAAATGTTTTACCCTTTTATTAAGGCAAACCTGGTAACCAAAACGGCAGCAACAAGACCTAGCACAAATCTCTCTCTCTCTCTTTTTATTTGTTTCCACCGTAAAAAAATAATAGCAAATAATGATAACCAGTTAGTCTACAATTTTGCAAATGCGCACTCTGATAGCGGTATGCTGTTCGTTCCAAGCTCTTACTTTTAATTGTCCTTTGTGATTTCCTCTGTTCCATGAACTCACCGGGCAAATAAACATTCTAGAAACAAGCTACCTTATTTGATGTTTCTTCGAGAGCTCTCACCTCATCAAGAAAGCAGCTTTTCTTCTCCCTCAAGTTTTGTCCTTGTGCCCATCCGTCCTTCAAGTTCGTTCGTGTTATGAAGACTTGTTTTTTAACTTCTTTTACCGGGTAAGAGAAAATTGGAACGACTTTGATATACATTATTAAGTCGTTGACACCAAATCTATGTCTAATTAAATATTCAAGTGCCTGCTGCGACTCTTTTCACTCAAGATTTTCTCAATGATTGTCGCCAAAAAAACAATAAACCCTTTTCAAATTTCTGCGTCTGTCCACGTTACAAAAGGGTGTGCTGTTGTTTTTAATGATTGCTATTTTATTTCATGCCTGTACAAACAAACTCGTGTTTCTTTCCGTCTCTTCCACTCACTCTCTCTGAATGACACCTGTAGTCAGGGTAAGTACGCTCATCTACAGTCCCGTCAACAAGAAAGTACGGTGCACATGCTACATCCGTTCCTACATTATGCTCACGCTGCTGAACCCCTCTATTCAGGAACTGCCCTTTATGTATTTGTCACGTTGTTGGGTGGTAGGTAGTTCTCTTTTGGTGCGGTGTTCTTTTGCTTCAAGGAAATGCCAATGTCAAACAAATAATGCTGTAAGACTTACGAATGCCAAGTTTAAGCCAGGGAGTAGTAGTCAAGTGCCGAGAGCCACAAAAAAAATGAAAAAAATAATAATAACAAACGCTTTTGTTTGTGGACACACGCTCAACAATTTTATTTTTTGAAAACAACACCAAGTAGTTCATTTTTTATTAAATCCGTTTTAGAGAAATAGATTCACTTTTTATGTACGTTGTTTAACATACATACAATAAAAGGTTAGTTTTAATTTAACTTTACCCCTAAATTATTTTTTTAACGTAAGGGTATACACACAATTAATTTTTTTTATTCGCTACGGTGTTTACATGTACATAGTACAGTAGTTGTAATAATAATAAGTATTATGTACAGTTTACATTCCTTTCATACACAACAACTGCTGCCGGATATCATCTTCGTCATCGCAACTGTACATAATATATTAGATGCATCTAGTTTACCTTCTATATATACACAAGAAGAACGTACCATTTTAATTTGGTAATGTTTACCTTGTTATACTATAATATACTGTTGTAGCTATCGCACTACAAAAATGTTGGTTGGTTAACATGTAATATTTTTTTCGCGGTAATCTTTAAATTTATACAAAAAAGAAAAGATTGTTTTGTGCATTTTTAATACACACTTTCATTGACCTTCATCTATAAGTAAGATATAATATTATGAATGTACACACGTCATATATATATATAAGCAAATTTTTAATCTATTTTTTATCCTTTCTAAATTCTAACGACGACTTCTGCAATATACCCCTGTACATATACATATCGCGTGCATGCGCTTGTATAGTGTTTACTAGCATCTATGCAGTGTATTATATATTTACATTCTTTTCGCGCTCTTTTCTCAACTATTTTTTCTTTCTGCTAAAAAAAAATTCAACATTACATGCATAGCTGCAATAATAATAATTCCACAGAGACGCTTTACAGGATAATAATGTACGTTCGCAGAATAACCCGAACTCACAATCAGTATCAGTATACCCCCTTTCTTGCTTTAGAGCTAGCTACATATTACATTTTTTAAAGAATCTTACTACATTATCATCAGTTAAGGTAGTAGTAGTATACCTTATTAAAACTTATTAAAACTCTACAACAGCCTCTCTGTTGTTAGTGCTAAAACGGAAAATTAATTGCCATTATTCGATTAATACGGATATTTCTAACCAATAATAATAATAATACAATAACAATAATTATGACGACATAGTTACATACCATACATAAGATTTGTATTTGTTGAATATTATGTAAGCCTATTTATATGTAACAGCGACCATCGACAAATTGGGCGAAGAAAAAGACATGTTTCCTAAATTGCTTAAGCTTTAATACGTCCTTTCTGAGTATAAACTTGACTTCTTCATGTATAGAAATATTTGCCCACGCCTTTTGGTTTAGTTTCCGGTTTGTTTCCCTACACTGTCCCTTTTCCATGTTACGTTTTCTATTACTTTCCTCCTACGCTTTCCCGTAATACTCCTAGTATATATGTATATATATGGTATCGTATTTTCTCCATAGTATTCCTAATACATATATTTTGTTCCTGACAATTTTGACATCGACATGGACTGACTGTTTCTGCATCTACAAACTTACATAATGTTCACATTATTCTTAGATAGACTTTTTACTTGTTGTAATGGCTAGACTAAAAAATACTCGTTGACAACAAAAAAATGTATAGACTGGTAAAGTGTTATTTGTAATAATGACGATGAGTGGTGCTGTCTTGGAAAAAAAAACTTTTTCCGTTTATATAATTAGAATATATAAGTTTTTGTTTGTTCCTATCAACCTAATAATTTCCCTTGGTTTTTTAGTAGTGAAGCTAAAAATCAATCTACACACACAGATCATTTGTATTATATAGATCACTGATTTTTGTGTCATCAGGACTACTAATAAGTAATGAGAACGTCAATAAATACTACTTGGTAGTTTAGGCTAGCTACGATATATTATATATCGTATATATTATATTATTATTATAACTATCAATTCTCTGCGTTTTTAAAACGTAATAACGACGGACTACTGTGTTGACGAGGTAAAATTCTTACTTGTTTTACGTTTTACGTACTCTAACATCTTTGTTCGATTCAGCAATACCTTTTGTTTAAAACAGATACCTAAGCGAGACTCTAATTTCTCTGAGAGTAAAGCTATATTATTATTATTATTATGCCCTACAGTCAAGCCGGTATTGCTTTTTGAGAAACAACTAGAAAAATAATAATAATAATAAAGAATGGAAGGAACTTTTTTTATGAAACTAGCACGTGTTTTTCGCTACTGTTAATCTTACATCTATATGCTCTGCGGCAACGGCTACTTTTGGGTTGTAAAAAAATGTAGTCATTGTTCTAGTCATAGGGAACACGAACACACACAGGGACATGAATTGAAATGTACCTAATTTAGCGGCATCGTAGTTTATAGTTTTTACCTAAGGCATACGGCTACCTACCTACCTACATACAGACACGTACAGACAATAACGTATGCAATTAGCCATACTAGTTGTCTAAATAACTAGTCAACTAGTTGTAAACTCGTAAATAACGTGAACGTCCTTTTGCATTAAAAGTGTACACACACACGTCATTCTATCTAACTACTTGTTTGCCTGTGTTACATTTTTACAACCAAATTACAACTTATCGTTTGATAAGCTATTTTTAAAATCTAGTTTTGTAAAGTACTTATCTCTCTCTCAAGCTATGATATTAATTTGTTGAACTGCAACAAGAGTGATACGTCCTCGTCCAGTCCTATTTTTTGACAAGTATGCAAGTTTGTTGGTGTGTTAAGTGTTCCATTACCCTTACTTGAATTGTTGGTAGAGATAACGTTAAACGTGTGTTAATGGCAAACTTGTGGATCAGCTGTTTCGTTTACGGACAATTCAACACTTATTAATTTTATTGGTGTACTAACAACAAAGTATGTTATATATCATGATACCTTAAATTTACGTTTTTTAAATCAACTATGTTACCAATTGTTACCAAGGTTAATTGTACAAATGTTATTTTCTCATATCTCTTTTTGATTTCTTAAATTAAAATATTACTTTTTTGGAGGTACATGCGTAATGTATACGTACACACTTTTTTTTTTATAAAATCCTTCCTCGTTTATGATGCAATTAATTAATTATCTTGTCCTCTGCTGTTGTCGTCTTCTTCTTTGTCCAATTGAAAACTGTTCTGAACTGCTTACGATGTTCTTGACGGCGTTTATTTTGCGCGGAGATGCTGGTGCAACCCTGCAGAATCCAAAGCAACCGTAGTGTGTAGTGTGTACGTTACTCTTTACTAGTATGGCTGATGATTTTCTTGGACTGTCTAGTGTTTTAGTACGTTAAATGTAGCCCTGTCACCTTCGTTCTTTTCAAGAGCGTATGTGTGTACGAACATTTTTTTGTAAGTTAAGATTCTATTTTTGGTGTTTACAATTTTTAATAAAATCGGCATTGGCTAAAATTCTTAACATTTTGTATCTTTTGGAGTTTTATGTACAATGTTCTGGGGTTCATGTAATATTTATATTATAATATATGTATGTTCTATATGTACACGGTTCTAATGGTCTACTTTGTATAAACATTTCGAAATATTTTCTTCTTCTTTCTTTTGTTCGATCGTATAACGCATTTTGTTTTCGTGATTGGCTCGCCGTGTTGCGATGTTTTTAGTAGTTTGTTCTTTTTTCATGCACATCAACACGTTTGCATGCATCCTAACTCTACCTAACATTACATCTTGTTCGGTGTGTACTTTGTGGTAAGGTATATAATTAATAATGATAATAATATTTTTGTATGTATAGTAATGTACCTACTTCTGTATTTATAGGGTATACCAACACACACCTTTGGTGTAACATATCAAATTATGTAGGATAATTAACAGGATAGTTTCTTTCCATTTTTCCAATAAATAACATTTATGCAGTTTCAAGAGAAAAATCAATATTTTTTCGCTCTTTCCTTGCCTGGTAAATCCCTGCTGGGCATTCTCGCTGTTGTCCTACTCTTCCTTCAAACAAGTTACACGTCAGTGCCACAGTATCCCTCCTGATATCCTTCGTCTGGGGAGTCCCGAGAACTTGGCGCAGTAATTCTAGCACCCACCTTGTTCTTGTTCCAAACTCCGGACATAACGGCCGCCGCCGCCGTTGTTGCACTTCCATTCATATTCAGTCCCGGCGTTACATTCACGTTGTAGTAGCTGGAGTCACTGTACACACTGTTCTCATGAATGATGGGTAACCCGTAGTCTGGCGGGTATTCCGTGGAGTAGCCCATGTTTCGGTAACTTTGTTGTTCCCAGTTTAGCTCGCTGTTACTGCTTTGATCCTCCACAGTGGTTTCCTGTTCGACAAAACAAGCAAGGAACAAGGACACACAATATATTAAATAAATAGTTTCCAACGAACAACAAGAAGAATGTCTATATAAATGATCATCATATGATCTAATCACCAACAAAGTGCCCAACGAGATACGGAGGGGCAGGGTAGAAATGAGGGAAAAGTATGAGAACGGGAGTAAAGTGACCACAAAATGGAACAAGTGAACTATTTTATTTTTTTACTTCATATTCCTCTACTGTTATTGCAACTGACGGGAGCTACTCGTTACACAGCAGCAACGACTACAACGATGATGATGGTCATTGAAACTGGGTCAAACCAACCCATTAAATTATAACATACACACACACATAACGTCATCATCATCATCAAACCAACCAAAAACAGCGCATCGTGCTTCCTCAACAACATCATTCCCACACACATGCCCATTTATTACTATTTTTGATGTGTTCCCTTCATGGAAAAAAAGAATTTCACTGACCAAAACATATATCGAGATAGCCATTGGTCATTCTGAGCAGTCACATATTTATTCTTATACAAAAAATATCTCAGCGAGGGTGTAAAAATGTAGATCTGCAATGCCATATACTACAACAACTGTATATACAGATATATTTGTTTCCTTGTTCCCATAATAATATTAATAATAATAATACTAAAAATGGCAGTGTTCCTTTCTTTCATTTATTGGTCCCAGCCATAGAGATGCAATACATTAAGATCCTTCCTTCTCCCATGTCCAAAGATGACGCTAAAGGATAAGCTATCTTGCAGATTTCCCAAATAAATCTTAATTTGTACTCTATTGAGAAGCCCATAAAAAGTTTCATTCCCCCATTCCCTCCGACCATGTAAAACGATAAAAATAAAAAAAATGCCAAGAGTGCAAAGAGTGGATGGAGGAGAATGTGAAAAAAGGGCGCAACGAATATGATGATAATATGAGCGAGCGCTGCTGCTTTGGAATGGGAGTCTAAAAAACGAAGAGAGAGAGAGAGAGAAAACAGTCAAAGAGCAATTCCTTTTTGAGGCAACAGCAAAGAGAAAGGCAGAGCCAACCAGGCATATAAAACTCGATAATCTTCCTATAAATTTACTTTATTTATCCCCATCCATCACCATCATCGTTGACCGCTTCCTTGGGAGTGCACCAGAATAAATATACAAACGTACTACTACTACTAGTATGCAGCTGCATAGCAGGATGAAAGCTAAAAATGGAAAAGGAGCAGCAAGAAAAAAGACTTTCTCACATTGCCCATCTTTCTACTTTCTCCAGAATAAATGGATGTGCTACCTTGCCCTGTAAAATCTATTATCTGAGCTCTCATGGTTTTCAAGCGGAGCCTATGTGCGAGTATGTACATTTTTTGTGTTTGCCCGTGTCCATGACATGGCTTTCTCCTTTTTTGCTACTTCATATTTACCGGATGGATGTTGAACGTTCTTGGAATAAAGATTACCAAGTCTCGTATTATCCATAGGTATGGAGACAGATGAAGCTGGAAAAAATGGATTGGAAGCTTGTATAGGAAAAAAGCGAATGTCCAAACCATCTGTATGCATCCTTTCTCCACAAAACAACAACGGTCACGGCAAAAAAAACCAGACAGGCATCACATAATAAACAGAGACACGTGATAACTTTATGCGTACATACACACATGATCAACATGATCATCATCACATCGTCATCATCATGAAGAACCTGCTGCAAACCACTACGAGCGCGCACACAGTGAGAGACCTTTTAGTAATTTATTTTCCTTTTGCATACCCGTCTTCCTAGACAGTTTAATGCCACGCGCAGGCGAGCGTTCAATAGAGAACATTTTTTTGTTTAGGGTCATTTTTCCCCGCATGTAGAGCATAACATATGTAGAATAATAACAAATGTATTAAAATAAATGCAGTACACGATGGAGTCACTTGCTAAAATCAGATTCCATTTCTGGCAGCATGACGACAAAAACGACCAGAACACCATAAAGGATTTATGCATCTGTTCGTGATGGGTCTTGCCAGATCATACGAATCTTCTCTCCATGAACAGTCAAGCAACTTATACTACATGTCACTATTACCATCAACATCATCGTCGTCATATCATCTTGACAACCGTCAAAGGTTCATCTGATTTTTTGCGGAATGTACCTACGTCGCCGTATGTACGCGTAGGGAATGTTGAGTGGACGACCTGGCAACAAAAAATCAGCATTACATACCTTGATCATGGCGGTATGTTCAGTATGTTCAGAGGTTTGTTCGAAACTGTGTATTTAAACGTAAAAGCATCATCGTCAACCTCGACTCTTCGGAATAAATTGTAATAAGCAGTTATGTATACCTAAAT
>JAHZNB010004413.1:0-18861 GCA_027744295.1 Callyntrura guangdongensis
TTGTTATATAGCTCCTTATATCCAAATTTGAACTGTGGTACATAATAAAGATGCGACCTTCGCTATTTTGTGTTTTTTTGGTGGCAAGTCTTTTGGTGTTCCAGATTTGTATTAGGAAAGTATTTGCCAGCATATAAATATCTCCTACCACCGAACTGATTTAGATTACCCTAATGTAGAAAATGTATTTTTTAAAGATGACGCCCTGGTGCGCACAAAACTCGTCATTCAAGAACGCCAAGCACCCCACGGAATTCAGCAGGTCCGATTTAATGTGCAGGTACTCAATTTAGAATAATCTTGGGGTAGTTTTTGAATACCTTTACTTGTAAGTACTACTATGTGTAATACTAATACTACACGATGATGATGAATATGTTCACTACATCACTTACAAACTAGCACTAACATTACCACTCCAATTCCCTTTCGAAAAATAATGTCGTAAGAAATAGTTCGAGTTGACGTGTAATATAAGACGAGTTGATACCATTTGGCATAATACCAGCATGCAACAGTGGAACCACTATCTGTATAAACTCAATTATTTGTACTTTAACTTTTGGATACATTTTTCTTCTTGACTTACTTCCCACTGAAGGCTTTGTAAAAGCCGTGATGCCCCCCTTCTCGCTTAAATGTGAATTAGGGTTTGCCAGAAGCGGAAGATAACTTTCGAAGTTAAAAAGTACAAAGTTAAGTCGTAAACCTTGGATTCCACCGAAAACAGAAAAAATATCTTGTCTGAGTATATATATTTTTGAACAAAAGTGGTTCTGTTTGTATTATCATATTGTACACGTTTGAATTTTTGTAACCGTTGCTTATCACCAGAGTAGTTAGCAGGTTTGCCGCAATCATAAACCTCAGCTTGACATTGTTCGCAATACCTTTCGGGGATGGGTTGCTCTGTTCCAGCAGTGGCTTCAAAAGGGATAAAATGTTTCCAAAGTGTTTGAGGACATTTATTGCCGACAATAGACCTGCATTTGCCTTTCTCTCCAGTTGCAGCACAACGTAAAGAATGGTGAAAATGCTGATTCCAATAAACAACCACACAGATACTGGGTACACATTGACAAGTTCCTCAAAAGGAAATGGACTCGTCCCCCGCCGTCCACAGGTAACAAATCGTTGCCTGTCCAGACTCTGCTCAAAGACAAGAGGAAAGGAAACATGGCTCATATCAGTCATATCTTCAGTTAGTGTCGCGCTCTACATTAAGCAACGTCGCCGTTTTTACTAAAGACATATTCCGTTTTAATTTTCTGACCATTTTTACAAATTAGATCTTCTCGTGCCATATAGGTAAAATTGTGGAAAGAATTTATTAAAATTTCTGACACTGCGTGAAAATAATTTTGTTCTACGTCAGAAAAGACTTTTCTTGTATGTTGTTTTGTGGATATTTTAGAACAAGTGTTTATGGTGTTTGAAAGTTCAATAAAATTAGCCGGGTTTATTCCATCCACTACAAAACCTTTAGCCGGTATCGATTGAAATATCTCTGCTACGTGTTTAGCAAAGCCAACAATTATTAATTCTGTCAGATTTACTCTGTGCACGTGTAATTTTTCTGCATCCCTTGGAGAACTAACAAGTCTGAGCTCAGAGATATTTGACGAATTCTTTGGCATTACCATAACAACAAATATGTAATGCGACAAAGCAGGTTGTTCAAAATCTTTACGTCTCCAGTGACCAACGGATGTTTTCATCCACCAATACAATTGTCCTTTTGTGTAACTTGGTTGAGCTGAACTTGTCACCAGGACAATGTACTCGGGCACAGAAGACTTTCGAAGCGATCCCAAATAATTGCCAAAGTTTTTCTCCCTATATGAGTGGTATCGAAAAATATTTATGGCTTTTTGCAACAAATGGTTTGGCAATTGAAGGCTAACATGAAGTGCACCACTCCATGGTCGTACAGCAGAAGAAAAATTGAAAAAGTTGATCCTATGGCAAAAGTCGGTGTCATATGAGAGCCTTTCCTTGTCTTGATATTTTTAGCACGGACAATACACTTGTTTTAGTGTACATGTTGTGTTGCAAGCTGGTTGTTAATAGTTCGATATGGTAATTATCGTTTTGGAGAATACCAAAGATGCAATCACAGTGTGTAAATTTTCCACAAGTTGTGGAGCATTTTTGTATGGATAGGTATACTCTTGCGGATAACTTTTTTTTTAAAAACAAAACGATCGTTTTGTTCAGTGTCTGAACCTTTCAATGTTGTAAACATATAGCGTGATTTTCCAAAGTAGGGGTGCGCCATCTAGAGTACAACCAGTTTGACAAATTCCATTTTGAACTATTTAAGATGTTGGCTGCCGTTTAAAATGCTTGTGAAAAAATGTTACAAAAAAGAATCAAGTTAAATTTGTTTAATGATGAGTTCAGGGAACTTTAGCGAAATCTTGGTCTTTATATTATAATAGTAGCTAGCCTCTTCGTTACCTACCTTGTAGATAAAAATGATGGAAAATATAAACCAGACAGCTTATGCTCATACATAGAGCCTATAAGTAAAATGAGAGCCCAACTGCGGCTATACGAAAATGTAATAAAATCGAATTGCTACAAAATCAATAGATTTAATTTTACCTAAAGCATTTGCTAAGCTTGTCATTTGCATAAATTTAATACACAGTTGGGTACCAGTATCTACTGCGGTAGGGAAAATACTTAAGTATCAGTATAATTACCAGTATTTGTACTTCTACAGCTACTGGCACTGAAAAAATATGTGCAATACTGCTACTGGTACTTTGTTCTGGAGGAGCCAGCTGGGTGGGGGTAGCGTATATGTTCAAAATTCCACTGGATTATTTGTCGTTCCCTCGACGTAAAGCCCGATTGATGATGATTTCCAAGCCACTCACCCATGACCTCCTGTGGGGATTGAACTCCGGTCAAAAATTAAGAAAAATATGATAATTGATATTTATGTGTAGACATGTAATGTTTACAGGCTACTTTAGAAAGTTCAGAAAATAAATCCTTCCTTATCTCTTTTTATTACAAAACATTTATCAATAATAGAGACAAGAAATCTATGCAGCTAAAAAAAATTGTCTTAAATATACTACTATGTAGCGAAAACCGCAAAAATAAGTAGCACAAAATTCAGTTAAAACTAACTTTTTAAGCACAATCTAAGTCTAAAATTAAAGTCACGTGACTGTGCCAAAATTTATGAAATTTTAAATCTCTTCAAACATAATTTATTGCATTATTACAGGTCAACAAGCAACATCAATCTAAAATTTTCTAATTGTTATCTAGTGTCCAAAATTGAAACGTGAAATGCATGCTAAGGCTTGTCTAGCTAATGTGCAAAGAATTTTGTCAAAACGGAATTTACGGACGCGTGCAGCAGTTAAAATACATTTCAATTTAGTGTTGACTTTTATAAATGCATAAAATATGCGGAACGTTTCTCAAACTGGACATAGTATATCCAATTTAGATGAAATATATTATCAACCTTTCGTAACAAAAATCATAGAATATGCATTTATGCAACGAAAATGCAAATATTTTGAAATAAGCAGCTATAAGTGAAATAGAACATGTTGCTGTTAAAGTGATTCTTGCCCATACGAAAGCTCACAGTAATACGAGTTTTCATATAGAATATGCCAATCATAAAAATCCTCCCTCTAATTTTTACTGATCTGTTGAAAAGTATGTACAATATTTTGCATTACTTGCAAGTGGATGGTGGACAAGGTCCGTTTGGCTGTTGCGCAAATACCCGATAAGATAAAATATATTTATCACAACACATTCTTTGAGCGATGATTAAATCTCCGCTGTGTGAAATTTCCAAAGCTTAATTTGCTTCTCATAAATATTGTTCACCATAAAAGTACTCAACTGTTAAGTGGAATTACCACAGTATCATGTTATTTTTACAAACCATTTGATTTTAAACATTATTCATTCTCATAATTATACAAGTTCACTGACTGAACTACCACATTAAGCTACTGAATATATGCAAACTTCGCTAATTTTCAGCATAGTAGTAGATGATAAATATAATTGTCAAAGTTGATATTGAACGAAGTAAATGCAAAACTGTTTTGCTGTTACAAATCAATCATTCAGTATATTTGGCGGATGCGTTCAGTTCACATTTGGCAGCCAAGCAGAATTCATTGCCTCGTTAAGTAATACTTTCAACAACACTTTGCAAAACTAGTGTTTACGACACTACCTAGAACCATTTTATTAGAGTTGTAATTTATAATTAACGACTGACATGGAAAAATGGCAGGAAGATCACATCAACAAAAACATGCCCCAGTTACTGGAATATACCAGATGCCATCCGAAACTACTTTATCAGCTGAAAGCGGTTGGTGTGTTTTCTTCAGCAGACGTCTCTAAAATAGTAAGTCTTGACCGATAGTGATAAAAAGTAAAATTGTACATTTACGTATGTATACTTGCTAATAATATCAATTTAAATATGTACTGTTTAGAAATCCAAATCAGATAAACAGGAGCAAGCAGGTTGCTTTTACGACATTATATTGACAAGAACCAACGGTTATATAGAGTTACTCAAAGCGTTGTCAGAATGTAAACAAGATGGAGCGGCTAAAGTACTATTGAAAGGAATCCCAACGAATTTGCTTTCTAAACTTCAAGTTCGTTTCTTAGGAAAGGACCATTGTCTTTCGGAACTTTTAGAAGAAAAGGACATACTGGAACTAAATGAAAAATTAAAATCCCTCAACTTGAACGAATACATCACGCTGATCTCCGAATGCAATTTGAAAGTAGTGCCTTTGCTTAAAAACACAATTCCAAATCCAGAAAAATATTACGTTCCCAGACATTTGGTCACACGCGGAAACTTGAACCAAAAAATATTTACAACTAACTGCCAGGATGTATTTGTATTTACTGACTTCACTCAAGCCAAATTAAGTCAATTAGCTGCAGCCGCAAAATGTCATACAGCCTCATCGAGAAAACAAATTGAGAGACTAACTTCAAGATTTATTTTGCTGGAAGATGCCCGTCATTGGAAAGACATTTGCGATATTGCCAAAGATGTTCCTGTTCACTTAATAAAATATGAAGAAGGTAAATACCTGCTGACAAAAACTACGGGTGGATCAAGAATTTTAAATCAGTTCTTGGACTACGATTCTGAAGGTTCTGAGGACTGCTTTAAAGAAGATGATGCGGCAGCCTTTGGAGGAGGAATCAGCCTTTGCATCTGTGATTTACCGGGAATGGGCAAATCATTACTATTGGCCAACTTGGCCCGAACATTCTCAGAATGCAATCCAAATACATTTACAGCATTCATATCCTTACCAACAGTGGCACAGTTTCTACAAACAAAACCTTCCTTGAATAATTTTACCCTGGCAATGGAAGTTTTGGCAAATATATTAGCTCCAACTGAGTTATCTGCACATATTCTCGCTTTGTTACTGAAAACGCGGTTAACTCCAATTTATCTTTACCTAGACGGTCTCGATGAAGTTCCCTCGGTGCTCCTCCCAGAAGTCAAACTATTCCTGAATACCATGAAGAATGAAGAAAAATGGATTCGAATTCATGTTACGGCGAGAACTCATATGCGACATGAGTTGGAAACAGCCCTTGGTGTGATCCCATATGATATCGTCCCTTTCACTCACGACAACAAAATTCAATTTCTGACAAACTTTTGGAAGAATCAAGATCCATCCTCCAACGAAACGAGATTGGCTGAGTTTGCAACACACTGTCTGGATAAATGGAAAGAGCACATGAAAGAATGTGTGCAAATAACTGGGATTCCACTTCAGTGTAGACTTGTAGCAGAAGTGTACTCCAGACATGCGCACAGGTATGCAAGAGAATCAGTTCAACTGAATGAGATCGATATCACAGAAACATCACTGGTACAGCTATACAATTCATACTTACAAATTGGGCTTGCCCGTGTGGAGAATCATATACTTTCATCCACAATGACGCAATCACAATCCATTGCAGAAAAGCTGTTAGCAGTTGAACAGTTTCATATTTGGCAAGCTTTGAAGCTGCTTTACCCAAAAATGGCAGAATCATACACGAAGCATTACAGCAACGTTAGAAAAGCTTTGGAGGATGGAGAGTTGGAAACAATTATGTGTATGGGGTTTTTGGTACCTGATATTGGCCAAGATGATTTGTCAGTTAAATTCGTTCATCGAACTTTTGCCGAGTTTTTGACAGCACGTTTCTTTTCATCCATTCTTGGTAAAAATCAACTAGCAGAAAACATTAATAAGACAGTAATCAATTTTGAAAAACTGACTCTTAAATATTTCTTTAAAAAGGTAGCAATCCATGAAATTACTCCCAGTGAAAGATTTCTTGCTGGTTCTGATTATTTATTTGCTTATATTATAGAATATATTCACGTATTTTCTAGTTACGCCGTAATGAAATTTGTTAACGATGAACTGCACAACTACTCCTGTTTTAATAGTCTGGTTTCCCCAATCTTTTCAAATGCAGTATCTGCGAATAGTTGTTACGGTATGATGATAAGTACTCTGGTTCAAAAACTCCCAAGCATTTTGAGAGTAGTAAAATTCGCACTATTAGGTTTCTCAAAGTTTCAATTATGGTGGTACAGAAGGTACTTGTCCGGGTATCACGAAGAAAGCACAAGTTTGTCACGTCAGGAATGTCTTTTATACATCTCAGTCCAATTCGCTAACGCCGCTGTCGCTCGAGGGCTGTATGATATTCTTTCACAAATTTGTTGTTTGGACTTATATAGTTTGCACAATGATCGAACAGATGATATACGAACACCACTGCACTTCGCAATTCGTCGTGGTGATTACGAGATAGTCGAACATGTTTTTCAGTACAGCACTTCTTGTGACGAGGGGGATCTGCTGCGAGACATGATCTACTACAGCAATGACGACTCTATCACGGTAGTGCAAAACAACACAACAATATGTCAACTGTTATTTAGTAGAAGTCCTTTTGCAATCAATAAACTATACGATTATTTATTAAAGGACCCATGCCTGATAAAATTGTTGGTACAATATGGTTTGCAAATAGGACACGAAGATCGTACACGTATCTTAGAATTAGCGGCGAAAAAGTGGAGCACTGATAAGTTGTATGAAATGTTTGTATTTTTTAACAATAATGTCAACAAAGACTCATCATTTAAAGAAATCAATTTTCCTCTGCTTGCAGCTTTAAAATATTCTCTGGAAGCAACTAAACTTATACCAAAAATTCCGAATGTTCAGTGGGATGTTCAAGATGAACACGGTAACACTTTAATTCATATGTCAGCTGCTGGAGATGAAAGCATATGCATAATTGAAAAATGTCTTGAAAATGGTGCGAAACTGAGTGTAAAGAATAATTTTGGTTGGAGTGGTTTGCACGTTGCCGCAGCGAAAAGAAATGTAAAGTTAATGTATTACTTACTTGAAAAAGGCATCTCCATAACGGAGAAAAACGACACGGATGACACTCCCCTGCATTTATTCTTTCTTAATACCAGATCTTCGTATAAACTTCTTGCAAATATGAACTTGGCAGACTTATATCAGTTTATGTGGAAACGTTACCTAGTGCATACTTCTACATTGAATGAGTTATTAACAAATATTTTTACGTCCCAACAAAACGAACAAGTATTGCAACTTTTGTTAGAAAAAAATGAAAACGGACAAACAATTTTACACAACTTTTTGTATGATGACAGCAAAGAATTAAAAATGTCGTGTGAAACATTAGCTATGATGATGGATAGTCTTCATATCAAAGTTAACGAAACTGATAATGGAGACAAAAATTTGCTTGACGCAGCCATTCAAGGAGGACAGGATGAATTAATAATAAAATTACTACGTCAAAAGTTAGCCGATGATTAGAAAGTGATTTGCATGGCAGATGCAAACTTATGCCGATAACGATAAATTTATTACCAGTTGTACTAATTTGGATAAACAGCAAAATTTATTATAGGGTTTACCAAATTAAATCTGTTTTAGCATTAAGTTTAGGTCTAGGGCCTGCTAATATTTAAACGAATAAAGAGTTTGTTGTGTTTCATATCTCTGTAGATAAATATAAATAAATAAAAAAGTAAGAGTATATGTTGACTTTAAATTTACCGTCACTTGAGTTTTAAAAACGGACTAAATAATTAAATTTTGTTACTATAATTCAATACTTCAATAAAATATGATAACTTCATTGCATAGTACTTTTTCCTTCATTTTTAAGTACAACTTGGTGTTAAAGATCTTAAAGTTCTGCAAGTTGCACAAACTAAGATTGTGTTGAGTTAAGTAAACAGTATACATGGTAATTCAAGCCGTTTATAATATCAAACCTCATGCGTTATTAGATGAAAAGGCTTTCCGTTACCAAAGTCACAAATGCCCTTCCAATGACTGCGATCTTCCAAAAAAATCGTGAAGTTAATACTTCATATTGTTCTCTCGATTAAGCTGTATGGCTATTTGACTTAATTTAGCACGAATGCAGGCAGTAAACACAAATACATCCTTGCAGTCAGTTGTAATATTTTTTCCAGGTTTCTGCGCCTGATCAAATGTCTAGGAACGCAATTTTTTTCTGGATTTGGAATTGCGTTTCTTAGCAATGGCACTTCTTTCAGATTGCATTCTAAAATCAGCTTGATTTATTTGTTCAAGTTAAGGGATTTTAATTTTTCAGTTAGTTCGCTGATGACATTTTCTTCTAATAGTTCCGATAGCTGATGGTCACGACACAGAAAACGAACTTTAGATAGCAAATTTGTTGGAATTCCTTTCACCGCTCCATTTTGTTTACTTTCTGACAACGTTTTGAGTAACTCCATATAACCAGGGGTCTGGTCACTATAATGTTGTAAAAGCAACTTGCTTGCTCTTGTTCATCTGATTTGGATTTCTAAAAAGGAGATATTTAAATTGTTAATAGAAGCAAACATAAATGTACAAATTAATTTTCTTATCACTATCGGTCATGACTATTTTGATGACGTCTGCTGAAGAAAATACATTAACCGCTTTCACCTGTTGTAGTGGTTTTTGGAAGGCATCTGGTGCTAAAAATGTAAGCCGTGTGAGGAATTTAATTTTCAAAAAAACTGTTAAAATAATAAGTACGTAAGTTAAATTAAAGTCTAATCTCCTTCCTTTAAACAATAACACGTGTACTTGCATAAACGAACTTTTAATAAATTGTAAATAATTAAAAGAACAAGCAATGTAGAGCAGCAGCAGTTAAAGGCTGGACGGCTGAAGCCAAGCTAATAAGCGTAGCAAAAACATTTTTCAATTTCAGTTTTTGGTTTTGTTGTTATTAATTTTAAGCCGTCAAATAAAGTTACTGTAATTAAAATGTTTCAGCTTTAATTGCTGCGCAGGGGAAGAAATTTTGGGAGCGTGTAAATAGGTAATGGGGAAACATGAGACTCTGGAGAAGGCGAAAAAGAGCCGGACGACCAACGCGAAAAGAAATTCCTGGAAAGCGAGTAAATTGGAGAAAGACAGGAAAGTGGAGAAATTGGTGAATTTTATTTGCGAACGTGAGTAATGCCTTTCTTGGAACATATCAAATCTTTAAATACTTCTGGCAGAAGAACAAGTGTATTTTAACAAATAATTTTAATAAATGTTTTTTATTTGTAGTTTAGCATCGACACAACCGGCAGTGGCTCCAGAGGCTTTAAATCAATCTTCAACTCAAAGCATGAAAACTTTATTGAAATCCCTTTTAAATCATGATGATACCAATGACGAAATAACAAATAAGCTGAATATCCAGACTGGAAGGAGAATGCGGTCTCGGATCCCAGTTTTGCGACTGTCAAGTCCCCCGGAAGTCCTTTGATGACTGCCAGGTTGGTGGTTAGCATAGCATGCCGCCGAAAAAGTCGAAGTTTTTATGAGAAAAGTCTTATTGTTTAGATGTGTTTGCATCTTATTTCCTTCAAAATAAACAAGAAGCGTTTTAATACTTATGCGAACGAGAAAATTAAATGTAGTAGTTTATTTGAGCGATTTCTTCAACGATTACAAGATTCTTCAAGATGTTGATGTGATATTACAACAAACAGCTTCTTTAGGATCACGTTGCTTAATCAAGTACCACTTAACCAGCAGGCCGCAGATAAAGTCGAAGTTTTTATGAGAAAAGTCTTATTGTTTAGATGTGTTTTCGTCTTACTTCCTTCTAAATAAACAAGAAGTGTTTTAATATTTATGCGAACGAGAAAATTAAATGTAGTAGTTTATTTGTGCGATTTCTTCAAAGATTACAAAATTCTTCAAGATGTTGATGTGACATTACAAAAAACAGCTTCTCTTGTATTAGGTTTCTTAATCAAAAACCTGATAAGCAGATACCATAAGACATAAGACATTATAAACAAGCTGTACATGACTCCAGCATCACTCATTCTAGTCCTTGAAAAGCAATTCTAACGTTTACTAGTATAATCATTGATTTGTAATCACACTAGCATAATTTGAGATACTCTGTTATATATGCTTGTACAAAAATTATGGGTGTTTATTGCAGTCATGCAAAAAACCCTCTTGAAGCTATAACTTTACGTGTTCCAAACACAGGACTCTACCCATACCAGCATATAACTAGTTCATGCTCTTGTACAACATTTTTGTACGAACGAATGCGCTGTCAGCAACAGTTGCAAAGAACAACCAAATTTGCCGAACTGAGCGAGACAAAAGCTGTTCTGTCTGGGCAATATATTCTCGAAAAGCGGCAAATTATCGATGAAGCAAAATAGAATAGAATATAGTTGGCATGGATGAATGGCATACATTCAAAATGATTTCCAACACTCCCACCCAAGGGAAAATAACAACGAGTCATGGTAAACGAGAGGATTTCCTGGACGATTAATGAGATTGACTTCTCTAAGTTATATGGCTGTTACAGTTTTTATAAAAACAATAATGCTTTTATTTTTAAATAAATACAGTCAAATATATTAAAAAGGCTATGGATTGCCCATACGTTTTGGTTTGAAAATATCATATCTAATTGTAACAGGTTAATACATAAAATGTTGGTGGGGTCTATTCACATATTTGTTGCTTTATTTTTTGTACTCATAAAATATACAAATGCTGTACTAGTAAATACAATGATGTGCAGTTATTCTGAAAAAAATTTGAATATTCAGAGGCTTCATGTATTTTTTATAGTTACCATAGAAAAGGATATATGATCTTTTTGGTATGTTTTACTTCAAATTCACGTACAGACAAACTTTTTCCCATGTTCTCAAAAACAGAAGTTTTGAATTGTTGCTTTGAATGCTATTCTTCAACGCACACGAGAAAGAAGGTGAATGTTACAAGGATTATCTGCAAACACAACAAAACACGAAAAATACACTTCTCATGTAACACTGTCTGGTGCTAAATTAGAGGTTAGCATGAGTAAATAAATATTGATTTGAGTACAGGGAAGAAGACCCGGGAAAATACTTCCTGCAAAAATAGTGTTTGGGATTTTTACAGGCGCATCAGAACGCCCAACTTCAGTAACACATACGCCCGTTACATACCTGCTTGAAATGCATGAACTATGCACATTGCGGGCATACAGTATATAATCCATTGAGGTGCTCCAACTCTACTTCCACCAGTCATGAGTTAAATTAGCGGCGAAAGCGAAAAGTCAAGTAAGTGTGTTGCAATAAGCAAGAACGAAGGATTTGATGAACGGCCAAAGAATGTTTTAATATACAATAAAAATTACCAGTAACCGAAAAATTTTCAAAGATATCTGTGTTAATAAAACACAGCACGTTATTCGTGGTTTTTAACACAATGCTTTAGAAACCCCATAAATCTAGAATTATTATTATTAGTCAAGTTTATCCCACGCATTTTTGTATAGGAAAGAAAACATTTCATTTTGATGCGATGGGAAGTAATGTGAGATGATAACAACAGAACAATAGAATAGCAATGCGGTGTGCAAAGGTGGGTGTAGGTAAGTACCAAGCGTGCGTTTTACTGAAGTCGGCCGTTTTAAAACGATGGTAAATAATACCAAACATTATTATGCAGGATTTTTTTCCAGGATTGTGTTCCACATTCTCGAAGTGATATTTATTCCACAATGCGCATCTCTTTTCAATTTATTTAACATCAGACAATGTTTCCTGGTAAGCGCATAATCGTATGTAAGCACTTAGTCAAAATTAAGGGCTTAAAGTGATCTGGAACAAAAGTTATGTCCGGAAAAATAATTTTGCGAATTTTATATGTTTAATTTGTATACGTGTGTCTTGATACCTGCAGAAGTGAGAAATAATTGATTGTAAATAGGTCAGCCCCTCGAATTCCCACCGTATCGTTTTCAATATTGTCCAGCACCATAAGAAGTTCATTTTCTGGAATAAACCCAATCGATTCGTTGTAATGAAGCCAAGATTTTAGGGACTGCAACTGAAATTTAAACCCTTCATGAGAAATTTTTGAGTTTACTCCGATATAATTAATTTCTGTCCAATTCCAATTTACTTACCTGACAGCATATTTCGGAGCAAATAAAGAGAAAGCAAAGAACAAGTGCAAAATGGTACACAACATAGAAAATTCCCCAGTATTTTATAAATCCATCAATGTCCAAAGTGAATCTTTCAAAATGGTCATCAAGTATTGCAGAATAGTTCGGAGCCACGCCCAGTAAAAACCAGAAAATATAATCACTTATCATCTTATTAAGTGCTCTAGATAATTTTTGTACTGCCGTGAAATGGGCGAGCACAGGGTTCCAAAGAATTTGGGAATACATCGTTGTTACGTTGGATGTATTAGATATAAGAATACTTGCAAAGGAACTGGAAGCAACCCACAAAACTACAGCCATAGTCAGTGGAAATAGGTGCATGATCAATATTACAGCGTTTGTATGAACTGATTCAATTGCACCCCACATGAAACAAACATAGTCGAGAATATTCCATTGTGTCCGAAATAAACGAAATAATAAGGAAGCGTTTGTAAAATTAACTCCCGATACTGGAATAACGTCGGGTGTTAAAAACAATCCCGCTCTACCATATTGCCGTACTGCGTCCATCCATACACTAAAATTCCAATTTGAAAATTTCATATCTATCCCCAAAAATCCCAGTCCCGGAAAAAATTCAATTCCCAAATATACTACATTTACCATGACAAAGACGATTATGACATATTTTTTCAAAAGTAACCATTGACATATAGGCATCTTGTTGTGGTCAACTGCCGGTATTTTTACAGTGGAAAGGCAATTAAAAATGTCAAGTGTTTCTTGCTTATTCCACCAAAACATCTTAAGTAAAGAAATGTACCGTGGAACTTGGGATATCCACAAAAACATTACGAAAAATTCGGTGTTACCTCTGGGCGCGGCAGTGTAATAATATAGCAATTGGCTGCTAATGTGCACAAAATGTATTATTCCACATATTCTTGATATAAAAAGTTGGGGAAGAAACGCAACGCACACAAAGGTTTTAGATGAATGGTCGTATTTAAAACGAAAAGGCGAAACTAAAAAGTAGTAAGAGAAATCAAAGTGTACTTTTAGAATTCTGATTAGTTGATGATTATGAGTGGGTGCTTTTAGAACCACAGGAGTTTCCCTTGAGAGAAAGCGAAAAATAGCCATGTTCCTTGCACAAAGACAGGAATTCTCGTTAAAGCTAAAGCGTGTGTAAATACTGGTCCATACACTAGAAATGAAGTTTTAGAATGTGCAAACACTCTAATTAAATACAACTATTCTTATATTTGTCTTCAGTCGTCCGTTGGTTGTTATAATTTTAGCTTTCTGTTAGTAAACGCACTTTTAAACTGACCGTAAAATTGATTTAAAATCTCGTTGACTGGGTTGGCAATCTTCAGTTATTGTTCTGCGGGTTTGTTAGTGAGACAATCTAATTGCTTATTATCAAAGCGAATGGAATTATTCAGGACTTACAGGACTGTGGTGTTCGAGCCACTCAGCGTAAATGTAAATTAATTTTGAATTCAGTTCAAAAGTACCTTGTCTTTGTTTCAACACCACGAAAAATAGAAAAACAATCATCTTAAATGCAACGTTCAAATAACATTTTTACGTTTATTTAAAAAATTTCGCTTATTTATTGGGACAGAGTTGTTGCTCAGTAAGCTGCAGAGTTGAAGTACTTTAGCAGAACAGACTGGTTATCTTCTGTTAATCCGATTAAAATGTTGTCTTATTTACATTTTGAAACACAAAGTAAAAAGGGTATTTCTAATGAAAAACGCTTTTAAAACAATGAATTTTTATACATTGGGCATTGTTATCTGTATATTAAGTTTAAATTGGAAACTTGTGAGGTATTTATTGTGACGAAGCAGTTGCTGAGTTTAAATACTGCAGCAGACCAGACTGGTTATCTTCTGGTAGTCCGATTGAAATATTCTCGTATTCGTATTTTGAAGCACAAATTAAAAGGGGTATTTCTAATGAAAAACGCTTTCAATACAAAGATGTTTTTATACAAAACTTCTAAATTTGTAACTCAAATAGCATTTAAAATAAATAAAATTATCGGGTGTTTATTTTCTTGTTTTCCTGAACAAATTACAACTCGTACCTTGCCTAATAAACACTTTAATGCTTTATAATAAAAAGGGGCTTTGACGTTATTTTTATTTGATCAGTTCGATTCGAGTTAAACTTAGTCGCTTGTCACGTGGACCTCACCGTTTGCAGGACAGTTGGCAACTGTTCGGTTGTGTAAGTGTTTAATACTACAATTTAAAGGAGTACCTCATACCCAATAAGGCGACACACCCCCAGCGCGTGCAAGATACAGGTACACAATTATATTAAAACATGCTTGTTCTAATATGATAAATTATTATGTATGCCTTAATTATTTTTGCATTAGGATGGTTGAAGATTGTCTGTATTAAAACTAATTTGAAGTTTTCAACCCGCCAGTTCTATAACTTAAAAGATTACATATTATTTTAGCTTTGTAGAGAATTCGAATTATCGACATTTAATTACAATTTTAACTTTTACCATCTATTTCATCATCTTTACTGAGATTCCATTAACATTCCCATGAACTCATTTAACTTTCTACCCATTCCGCATATTTCGATTCAAAATCTTTAAAAGCTCCGACGGCAATGCAGGGCGGATATTTTAAATTTCTTGCTAAATTCGGCAAAACATAAAAATCATGAACCATTACACACTGTGTGACAAAATTTGTAAACTTATACATATTTGTATCTTCCGGCTGTGTCTGATTTATGCAAAATAAACTTTGCTAAACAGTATGTCACAAAATGGGACACAGGAAAGTAAACTTTTAAACAGGCAGGAAATGTTCGTAAAAACATTTAAATTTTGGATTATAGACTACAGAAGAACTTTATCGCTCATTACCGATTTGTTTTTGGTTACTGGAATGAAAAAAACTGAAGAAAATACTAGGTACCTGATAATGCTCGCTTTTGTAATATTTAGCTTGTTAGCTTGATTACTTGCTTTAAAAAGAGCTCTGTCGAAGAGCTGTCATCTTGATTCCAAGTTCTATCTCGCATTCAAAATATGCCAAGTGCATTTTGTTAGATCCCGCTGTGACGTTTTGAATAAGTGTAAATGTACAGTAACTCTGGATGTGCGGTCATACACCCTGGATAGCAAAGTGCGTGCATGAAATTGTAGCGTTACTCTGTTTACGGAAAAATGATTGCTCTGCACGGAATCCCCCCTAGCCCCTCGAATTAACTGTTGCTAATATAATAATCAAATGTTTATGATGTCGTCGCGTTTTTTATTGTCATTTTTATTGGAGCCTGTCCTTAGTTTTTTACCTTTCTTTTAAGCGGTATAACAAGAGCAGACCAGTTGGAACAAATTCACCAGCAAAAAACGACCGCTTTCAGCTGACAAGCCGATTTTTTTAAACTCATAATTTGACATTTTGGCAAAAAAACTTTTGTTCCATTTAAATAACGTTGATAGTTTAAGTTTATTAACGTCCAACTTTGTAATAACAAAACAAGTTGATTTCCAACAAATTGGAAATTTGCGGGTTTTCTATCGTTTTAATTATCCCAAAAGGGGGTTTTCTACGGAATAAATGCTTTTACACTTAACGGTTATTCCTCGTTTCCTATAAACGCCATAGTAATATGTATTTTGTGAAAAATAACCAAAAAAAGGAAAACGGGAACCTATCCTGGTTATGATAGTTTCCTTGACAACGGAAGAATCAGTATCGTTGCTGTCAGGAAAACAAATTAACACGCTTCCCTATAAAAAATCAGAGTCGGCGGACGGGATAAATGTTGTTGACCTAGGTAAAGATGAAAATACAAGCTGGCTCATCGTTTTCATTTGCAAATTAAGGAATAATACCAGCTGCACGCCAGACGTTAATGACACCATCGTAAAATGTACTACCCTGACCGCCTCCCCTGTTTTGTTACATTTACTTATACTAATATTGATTACACCTAAAACCGAAATTTAAGTAATCTACAGTTGGTTGTTTTTACCAAAAGTTAGAGACGACCCGTGGAGCCCTGCTGCAGTCTTCGAATGATCCGTCGGGAAGACATGGGCAAGTAATAACTTCCCCTGTTCATGAGTTATTGAGATACGTGCTTGTTTTAATTTTTGCTTGATAAGTTTTAAGATATGTTTTAATTACCCCATGAGAGCAATCTCACGACAATTCACCGTTGAGCATCCAGCAGATGACATCCATTTAGCTCCTGGATCAACCGCAATAACTTTAGATCCGGCAATGGCTCCACTTTTATAAATATAAATGTGTTATATTTTTTGTATCTACTACCAAACTACCAAGACAGTGGTGTAATGTGAATCACACCAAATACGCTAACTGACGGTTAAAAATAATTGTAACGCTCGTTTTATTGGAGATCAATACCCATCATGGCTTTACTCGATTTCCACTCCCAATAATTAACAATTATTCTTCTAAATTACTGACAGTTAACTAATTCACAATTCTTATACTAAAATTGGGTAGTGCTCTCTTGAGTCACAACTCGCTTAAGTGTACAGCCAAAAGTGCAATGCCAATGCCAACCGCAGCTCTGAGCTGCAAATTGGTCTTAGCTACACGCATTATCATAATCTAATCTAAACGCACAAAATAGGGTAATATGAACAAGTTACATGTTTTCTTTTAATAATACTTGTTGCCCTGAAGGTAGCATGGCAATAGTTTTATTAGTATTGATATTTATATGGTGTGTGTTTCGTTACCATTTAGGTCGGTGGGAGTTTTAGTTTGGCGGATAAACAAAACCAAAACTAGTCTTTAGAAACGGTGATTAAAAACTATTTGTAGTTGATATTGATGCCAAAAATGGAATTTTATTGGTTAAAACACTGTATAGATTAATACAGGTAAACATACCATATGGTTGACGCCAAACTCAAATACAGGTCATTTATGGAAGTCTTCCAACTAATATATAAATAATCTTGTTTTTTTTGGCAACAGTTGTGTTTTAAATACGATTTATGAGTCAGCCAACAGGACCCGGATATATCACCTTCTATCCCAATGTCAATTGACAAAATGACTACTAAATATGATTTCTAGTTCTTATTTTACTAATTAAAAATTAAGTCCGTGGCCACTTGATAATGCACTTTGACCAGAGGTAGATTTAAAACCAAAATCATAGGTTTAGTTATAATTAGTTTACAGGTAAAATATGACGATTTTTTATGTTTTGTGACATAACTGAATGGGACATTGACATCTACCCACGAAACATGGCACACATGTGAACAAGGACTGTACCAACAAAACCCAATATTCAATTGTAGTAACTTGTGTAAGTATCTGACAAAGCATTAACAAAGATTCGAACGTACAAGTTTACTTATAATTAGTTTACACAGTGTAGTAGTAATGCCAATATAAAAAATGTTTCGTGGGGATAGCAACAAAATAAAGCGTGAAAACCGTGGCATAGAAAAGGTCGTCGAGGAATTTTAACATTACGCTAAGCATTTGGCACAACTCGATAACCTGGACAGTGAAGAAGAGGACAGCGAGTGGGAAACAAAATCAAAACGTATGTAAACGTAAACGAGAGTATGTAGGCTTTACCCTTCAAAGCCCCAGCTGTCCCGCAGCCGGAGTTGATGCAGGGAAATTCGCATTCGCTTATAGTGGACGTACTTAATATGACATGTTACATGTATTTATTTTTTAGTTTGATTTTGCAATGTACAGCAAGAGGAGGTTAATATTGCATCGTATTGTATTGTCATACTGTAAATGGGGGTCTCATCATCGACATGACAATTTTTGAGGACATTTGAGGCAACGTCAAGTTAAAAAATTTACGTTGCCTTGGTGATTTTATGCTAAATGTTGGATTTTGTTTTTGATTTGCTGATTACATATTGGCACCTGTGAGAAAGAACAAAATGAGTAAAAAGGAAGGTGAGGACATGAGGAAGGAAAGTACGGTGTGGGGAATTAAAGTAGGGTGTAAGAAAGGAATAAAGGGTGTGAGTAAGGCAAATATTATGTATGGAATAAAAATGATATATGGTGAGGAAAATATGGTATAAGGAAGAAATGTATAGTGTGATAAAGGAATGTAAGGTGTGAGAAAGTAGGGTGCGATAAAGAAAGGTAGGATCTTAGCAAGGAAGGCAGAGTGTAAGAAAATAGGTTGTAGTGAAGGAAGATAGGATATTAAGTAGGAAGATTTGGTGTAAGGAAGGAATGTACTGTGTATGGAAGGAAGGTAGGGTGTGAGGAAGTAATGTAGGGTGTGAGGAAAGAAAGATTGG
>JAHZNB010004414.1:0-52692 GCA_027744295.1 Callyntrura guangdongensis
GTACCAGTACCAGTAGAAGTACAAATACTGGTACTTATACTGATACTTCAGTATTTTCGCTACTGCAGTAGATACTGATACCCAGCTGTGTCTCACACATAATCACGCACCACTCAGTATCTATTCTCTCTCACTCTTACCATCTTTAGCGTAATTTGCTCCAGCTGCAATATCATTTACCGCCATCGTCGTCGTTTTCAAAATTTTATATCATCGTCATTTTGAGCCTTAATCTTCTTTTTGTTTTCGCTTCCACTTGGTCTTGTTCTCCTCCTACTCCTCCTTTCTCACTCCGACTCATATTTTTACATTGCCTTGATTGTTGTTCCAGCGAAAGTCTCCTGACTGACGATAATGTGAAGTGAACCCCGGCGTAGCCACCAGTGAAAGAAGAGAATAATGGGGATAGCGATGACGATAGTATTGGCAACAAACCATTCACCATTCTGCTTGTTGTCAGTGTCGTTTGCTGCCATTATAATAAACACTAACACATATTTGCACTCTCTACTTGTCCTGTTCATGATAATGGCATTCTAACAGGCTTTCTTCCTTTCGCGGTCTCCCTCTCTCGTTCTCTTCTCTAGAGAGAGAATTGACGACGTCAACAATTGTGATGTAGTCAGCACAAAAGTATTAACATAAGTGAACTCATTTTTTCAGTACTGCCCCACTCTGGCCACACTCTGTCTTTTTCGAAGGATATAATGAATATAAAGTATTGAGGACATGATGAATTAATATATCCCAACGATGACAATGATAATAATGAGAAAGAATAGAGGGTAGTCGTTTTCATTGATCCACTTTTTTATGTTACACATTTCCCTATGTTGTTATCGCTTATTAGCGCTAGCACCTGCAAAATTAGAGGAGAATCATAGATGTTTTTCTGCTGTCGACTACTGTCTTCATTTCACAATTGCCCTTTCCTAGTGATTGGAATGAAAAGAAGAAGAAAACGATTTTGTTTACACACAATCTGGTATTGTTACGACATACGATTCAACTGTCCTCTTGAAAGAAACTAGACAACGCTGATCGCTAGCTCATTATTTTATTATTAGTGTGCAGCGTGCTTGAGTAAGAAAAACACGTTTGGAGTCCTTAGTTTTACACGAGTGCGACGTTGAATAAAGAAATAAAAATGAGAGGGATCTAGAGAGGGAGAGAGGAAGAAACATGATCGAGGGTATTTTCCTTTCAGTTTACTTTTCTTATTTTTTTACCCAAAAAATTAGTAAAGAAACCAAGAGACCGCCAATCAATTAGGACAGCCTGGTATGGAATATCATCGTCATGATTATAATGATGATCATCATCTGCAAATATACTAACAACAATAAAAACAAGAATGCGATCCATACACAAATGCATGTCTGTCGTAGAGTGTAGAGGAGACTACCGACGTGCTTTGTGCTCCTCAGCATGTATTAGGTTTCCTTGTTTGCTTTATTCTACTTCTTGCCTCGTTTCCGTCTTGTATTGCCCTGCTGGCAGCAGAAGAGAGGAAAACAGGTCAGGGACTACCGTGAGGTTATCAGCCGTCATAGGACGTAAATGGGGTAGATACAAAAAGTAATATATAAATATGTGGATAGCTGGGTTTTTATTATCATTTTGTGTTGGCGGATGTCTCTGTGTGTGTGTGTTTACTCTCATAGTGAAAATAATCATCAGCGGCAGCATCGCCACCACCACCACCACACCACAATCAACTCAAGCCCAACTAAGGCAAGCGGGGTAGAGGATTCACATGAAAAAAAGTAGGAGACGCGCACACAACAGAAGGGAACACAATAATTTTGGAGAAATGTAGAGAAGACTCATCTGCTGCTCCACTATTCCTCCTTTTTCTCTCTCCATCTTTAGTTCTGATTTTCTCCTGAGCAGAATGACTCAAGCAAGTCAGGCCGCTAAACAATACTTGCTTACACAAGTCAGCTCACATTTTGCAACTTTTCCTTCTGAAAATACCCTTTGAACAACAAAAAAGGAAACCGGAGATGTACAAAACTATCCTGATCATCATCAACAACAACAGCAGCACCACATCAACTTTTTTCTAAGTAGTTCGCTCCGTGCTGCTTTTCCCTTTCCATTTTGCCTGAAATGGCGAAGGTGAAGGGCCATTGTTGCTTATGGGCAAATCATTCAAATGTTAAGTAATATGCAGTTTGATCAGAAATAACATTAAAGCTCCGCCACTCATACTACCTGCAGTGTGACTCCCACCTCTGCCTTCTGATATAGCCCGGCATGCATTCGTGTGCATTTGGCACAGAGATAACTCATGTGCATAATATTTATTTGTGTGCCTGTTTCTTATTTCAATTTTATGCTGGCGGATTACTACTGCTACTGTGCTCCCAACGAGGAAAGTCAGTTTGTCAGTGAAGTAAAACGAGATCTTCGTCAGTTTCTATGTACCTGATTCTTGGCCTTAATGTTTGTAAACCTTTGTCGTTGAGGGAGTGTATAGATACTATAAAATTGCAAACAACGGAGGAAAATATCTCGGATTTAGGTGGAGAATATACGTTTTCGCCAGAGTACCACTCCTGCCATCACCACTACCGCTCTTTTCCCACAACTTGTCAGTACGTCTTCTTTTCCCGCGGTGGGTCTCGCTCTCGCTTTCTCTCTTCCTCAATTTCCAGGTCCCCTTGTGTGATTTTCTCCTTTCATCAGAAATCCAAATCCAGCCAGCGCGAGCAAAATAAAATACGTAAAAGTTAGAAACGAGCGGAAGACAGAGAAATCCCGCGAATCGTATGTCGGTGAGTGTGGCAAAATCACAAGCTGTGATTCTCATCATGTACATTTATGTACATTTTCTTGGTCTACTAAAATTCACTTTGTTGCCGTACCAAACACCTAGACAGATCCATCCATCCATGCAGGCACTCCGTTGGTAATGTGTACCTGCTGTCCTCACACTACCTGTGCCGCTGCCGTTTTCTTGGGCATATAACCATAGCAGTCATCATCATCATCATCATCTGGCCATCATCAACGTTTATTCAACGCATACTCAAATGTTATATACTGTTACTTTCTTTCCTAGCAGATCGATATCTTTTCCCGCCATCATCCTGTTTTCTCTCTCCCTGCTTTTTTAGCTAAATTGTTTTTTTTCAAACAAAAATAGCGTCTCTTAGTTATATAGAGCATCAACACACTTCTTTGGTAATACCGCCGGATGTAGACGGTGGATGCAAAAGATATGTGATGATGATGATTATGATGCCTATCACGATGCCAAGGCTGTTAGAATGAATAGAAAACAATAAAAGACACAATGTCGCTCATCAACAGTTAAACTGCCCTGTGATCTTCTTTTATTATGTTAGCCCTGTTGTTTATGATTATCACGATGATGATGACGACGTTGGAATCGACAATAGCATGGCCAAACTGTCCTGCCTGTTGTACAGAAATAGCAACACGATTACGGATTACTCATCTCATCACACATACATATTTAATGTTTGCGTGTGTATATACTGTATACGTTCCCATCATGTCCCATCATCAGCCACCATCATCCGCCACTATTATTAGTGTCATCATCATGGTCACCGTTTCAAGCTTTTCCCTTGCTCACCAGTAAAATTTTGCTCGTTTTCCTCCACTTCACGACTGACTCCGTTGACTGCGTTTGTATACCACCGCGTGCCTGTTTTTTATTATAAACTACCGACCTACCTTTATTCCTTCTCTTCCTCTATCTCCCTCTTTATCTTTTGTCTTTTCATTTTATTCCTTTACAAAGTTGCATTGTCTCTTGTTACTACTTTGCTCCGCTTTTGTCTCTCTGACTGTGTACGTCCCTTCCTTCTCTGCCCGTTCTTCTCCTCCTTCTCTTGTCCGCCGTCTGCTAATCAACCTTTGTTCCATTACATTATTACAAAGTTCATTAGAGACATAGTCCGCTCACAGACACAAACAAACATACACATACTCAGATGCACATGAAAAAGACAAAGAGAGATCTTTTGTTGTTACTCTTGTTGTTTTGTGTTGTCTCGTTGTTGTGTTCTGTTCCGCTGGTTCTCCCCAGTGTCCTCCATTTATCTGATGAGCAAAAACAGAGAGCAAAGCACGGACTGACTACCTCGAACACACACATACCGTAATGTAACAAAAGTGAGCAAGTTTAAGTAGAAAATAAGTGAGCATCATCATCGTCGTCGTCAGCCTCATCTCTCTCGGTTTTATACTTTCTTTCGCTTCCTCCATTCTACTTAGTACTTTTTTCATCGTAAAACTAAAGTTACCGCTACCAGTTATCATCACCATCATCCTCCTCCGCAAAAAAACAGTGCAGCAGCCGGAGTAGTAGTAATAGCTTGGTGGTAGCATCAAACACAATTCTACTTTTTCCACTAGTCATCATCATCTTTTGGGATTTTGCCTCCAGTTCCACTTGCACTTTACTTACGCTAAAAAATCCAAAGTAGATAAGCAGCCGACACACACTTTCTCTCTCTCTCTTCTCTCTCTCTCTGTGTTTATACACATAATATGTGTTGTACTCACACAAAACATTTAGACTTGTGTATATACATAACCCACAATACAGTGAAAGATGAGAGCAAAAAACTCCTTTTTGTTTTTTACTACAAATCGCTTTTCTCTGTTCTTTCTCCCTCTTTCTCTCTCTCTCTCTCTCTCTCTCTCTCTCTCTTTCTTCATGGTGAATTGCGTGCTCCCCTCGGAAGACGTACAGAACGCGAGTGAAAGAAAAAGAATGCTTTAGTAAAGTGAAAATGTGAAAATGAATTAGTGCCATATGCTTGCACGCATTAAAGAGAAAAGAAAAGCAATGTCGAGACACACATACACACAGAGGTCTAAACTTGTTACCTACTACAGCACCGCCACTACTGCTATTATTACTTCTTTCTACGTCAACTTAAGCACCATGTAAGTAGTCGCATGGATACACCTTTTTGTTTCTTTTTTCGAAAGAAATGTTCCGGTTCATTGTCGCCTTCAACCAGCGTCCTGGCTCATCATTAGCGTCAGCGGTGAAAAGTGAAAGATAAATTGAGGAGAGTTTTGTTAGCGTAGCAAAGTTGGCAGCCTCTTTACTCTTATTAACTTCAATTATTTAATTTTAGTTTGACTTTTCTTACGAGAAAATAAATACGGTGCGAATTTTTTTACCCGGTGAATCTGCAACACCTTACGATTAAAACCGTCAACCAACTTTCTTTAGGATAATTAATAATTATATTGACAAAAAGCAGCGACGGGATAGTCAGTGTGGTAAGTATTCAATCTCATATGTACAGATTATCCAATGCAAATTTTTCCTTGTAAAATACTTCTGGATAGGCTGTAAAACTTTTTCGGCGCTGATTATAAAATCACTTTGTGGTTGATTGGACATACTTTCAGATTAGGTATGTTGAATTCTCACATAAAATACTCACGCGGCCTTGTCATTCTCCTAGCTGATAATGTCTGGCTATCATCGTCATAATCATCATGCTATAGCTTTGAGCCGCATCATGAATTCCTCGTTGAATAATAAATTCGCCTTATTCTCATTTTTCCCTACTCACTGGACAGAGCACGGGGGTATAGCCTCAGAAAGCCCACAAAGAGCTCAGGAGCCACCAGGAAAACAATAAAACAATGTACACTTCAGTAAGTTTCCAAATTTGAGCCGTGTCGACTCAACATGCAGGCTTGTCAGTCTCGTTCGTCCACTTTTTTTCGTGTTCTTGTGTTTCTTCTCGGCATTGTTGAAAACACCCATGAAGAGATGGCGAGAGGGAAATATTCTACATTATTCATGTAATATACATACAGGACAAAAACTACTAGAAACATTCGAATTTCCCCATTCTACAAGACTATTTCTATTTTTAACCGTTTCAGTGTCGCCAAACCAGAGTGTATGTCTGTAAGTGTTTGTATGTCCACATCTACCACTATAATAATATAAAGCTAATAAACATGGACACATATCCTACTTATGTGTGTGTTTGTGCGGTTGGGTGATGGTGGTGGTCGGTGGTCTCTTTTTTCTCGGTGTGTGTGTCCCTTCCATACTTTCTTCTTTACGTTATTCGAAAGTGCACACAGGCACGCAACTTGACTACAATCATCATCGTCACAGTCATCGTTCTCATCGCCGTCATCCTCTTTCTCATGAAATGTAGAAGTAACTTTAGCTGCCCTCACTCACTCGCTCACATACTACTCAACTCTATGGTCCCTTATTTTTTTCCACCGCGACACTTTTCATAATTTTTAAGGAAGGGAAATAAGGTATTAAAAGCTAAAAGGCTTTCCTGACATGCATTATTTCCGCGTAATACCAAGTGAATAAGGAGGAAACATACGTGTGGTATTAATATTCAGAGGGATTTATAATCCACAAGGGACATCAAAAACCACCACGAACTAGCTGGGTATTAAAAATAGGTTTACACTAGTTGCGGTATTAGTAGAGGTACAAGTAGTGAGGAACACGTGAAAATGGTCGGGTTACATAAGTAGTATGAGGGAAAACCCCACCTCACTGTTCATATATCTTACGTAGGAGCACAGAAAGGGTCACATATTGAAAATATGGAGAGCTGACTTCTCTAATAACAAGTTACGCGTAACGTCAACAAAATGTTGTGCTAGTAAGTAGTGGTGGCAACAATGAGAACCTTACATGCTAATTTCATTTCGCATCAAAAGTATTATTTGGAGAGTTCCCGGGAACTCTGCAAAAAGGCTTGGCCATGGGTGTGTGGGCAAGTGAAGAGGAAATGAGAAGTGCAACAAAAGTGAAAAGTTAAGTAGCCATTGTGTGTTTGCGTACACTTGTCTATTTACCCACAAAGTACGTAGATACACCTGTTTAATGGGTTGCTATTCGATAGTATTTCTAGTACTATGTAACACATGATATTTTGTGGAAAGGAAATACCACGAAAGAATAACAAGGTGATGACGATGACGAGAACGCTAACAACGACGACGTTTGCAAATTGAATTTTCAACTTTTTCCTTCTGAACCAGAATCCCTGGTTAATTAAACCGTTCGTGGCTTGAACGACTGTTTGCTTGTATGTAGGCATACCGTACGACGAAATAATTTTTATTTGGAACTAAAAAACTGAAACATAAGTGCGAGTCTTTAAATAAATGGCACTGGGGTGATCTGAGTAGTGCAAAAGGTGCTGCAGGGGGAAGAAAACAGGACAGAAGTAAGTAATAAGTTGCAAATTGGCGTATGAAATTTAATATTGTGTTCTGTACTTTTTACACGTTATGAATCCTGCAGTATGAGCAGAGTGAAATGTGAGAACGACAGGACAAGCCACTATTACGCAAGTGGAACAAATTTTGATTAGCTTTCCCCCAGTTTATTGTACACACATCCACATGGAGAGAAGGCGCATTTACTATTTATGATGGTGTGTGAGAGGGAAAAAAGTTGGATGAGTACTTGTTTAGGAATAATGCAGAATGGGGAGGATTTTTTTACGGTAGAAATGTCCATATTCTCCGTTTCAAATTTACCAGTGAGTTTTGCTGGTGAAAGTTTTAAATGCGTTGGAGAATCTGGGTGATATGTATGGCTCCCGTCAGAGTTGACTGTAGTTATATCTCTGGAGAATATGTTGAGGCTGATAATGATGACAAATTTTTGGTGGAGATGATGTACAGATGTTATGTTTGGCGTACTTTAGCCTTTTTTGGGTATGCTACTTGTTTTCTAACGACAGGCATGAGGGAAAAAGGGAGAGGGAGATCGAGGTACATACTTTGTCACATTGACACTATCATATACTCAGGTAGTTTACAACACGGTGTGGGCACATAAACGTAACTCAATTAGTTACACTCTAGTTGGTTATTGGACTCTGTTGCCCATAGACTCCGTTAACTTGGTCGATCATTTTTTTAATCCACTTAAACTTAAAAATGTTAGCTTATTGAGATGATCAATTTTGACTATGTGACTTTGCCGATCGAAAGTGTATAAATAGATTTTTTTTTGTTTTCAGTGAACAAATCTAGTTTGCATTATTTTAGTTTGAATTATTTTACATTTTTTATTTACTATTTTCAAAGTAGCATGAAGACAAATTTTGCAATCAATACTTTATCTAGTGCAAAACTACATAAATACACTACACCATTGTAGGAAGTTTCATTATAATATTCATTGATTCCGTTAGCATAGCCGTAATATTGGCCTGGGTATTTAGTAAAACAAAATGCATAATAAGTAGTAATATGACTGAAAATCAAACCAAAAATAATATAATTGTTCGTACAATTTAATTGAGAAACAAAAGTAGAAATATTTTTATGCATATTTGATCTGTCAAGTTACGTCATCAAAATTCAGCTGACAGTATTTAAAAAATTAGCTAATAGTAATAAACTTACCAGGGATGATCCCGAAGTGACCACAGCTCCGAGGGTCGCCATTAGTCAAAACTAAAGTAATTCGAATATGCTGATCACGAATATGAAGTCAGTTTGCTGTAAAACTGACATTTAATAATAATTTGGAACCATTTAAATTACGACAAACGCGAGCGCTTGCATCTATGTAATGTACGTATGCATGCATATCAACCAAACACATAATATTGTAACATAATTTGTAATATTTGCAGAATTTCAGAATAATTTGTAGTCATTCCATTAATCAATATCCAGCAAGCAAAGCGAAAAATGTAATGCATGCGTATCAACCTAGTACAACAACCGTTCTCTATTTAAACTACTATATTCGTAACAACCAGGGATTACATGACATTTATGATTACATTTTATTTTTATTCAGAATATATTTGTATAATTGGAGACTTTTTCAAATTGGCTTTTATTTTTGTATTGTACATTGTTGAATTAGTTCACTGTTTGAATAATTGTTTGAATTTATAACTTGATAAGAATCAAAATGGATGAAAATAAATATTAAAAACATTATACATTTTTAGGTTTTGCTTGGAGGATATTGATTACTGGCATGACTACAAATTATTCTGAAATTCTGCAAATATTACAAATTATGTTACAATATTATGGTTGATATGCATGCATACGTACATACGTAGGTGCAAGCAAGCGCGTTTGTCGTAATTTAAATGGTTCCAAATTATTATTAAATGTCAGTTTTACAGCAAACTGACTTCATATTCGTGATCAGAATATTCGAATTACTTAGTTTTGACTAATGGCGACCCTTGGAGCTGTGGTCACTTTGGGATCATCCCTGGTTAGACTAATCCGAATGGTCTACAAAGTCACTGATCTACAGAATCAACACGGCCGTATATTGTATGTTACCCTACCACTGTCATCGTTTTGTCATGGGTAATTTTTTACAGAACGGCTGTACTCAACGTGACATTATCTATTATATTGCAACCAACACGACTTCTCGCATGAGTCCTTCCTTCCCCTACAGTCATCTTTTTTCCCGTGCGTTCACTCATTCAAAAAACGTCCTTAATTATCATGTATAATGTAGGATGTGTGTGTACAACAGGGTTTCATTATTACGACCACTTTTACTACTCCTCAAAAAGGAGTGGTCATCCGGCACTGCTGCTCGTGAAACAATAATGACTATAGAAGCAGCAGTAGCAGCACAAATAAAATTCCAGCAGTACAACCCTTTCTTGTCTGTGTTGTACAAAGTAATAATAATAATTGTAAAATGCACCCGTCTGTGGATAAAAATTGAAGTTGGGCTTTTACATTAACTAACTGGCCATTTATTTATACATTTACTGTACAACTAACCCCACACTCTGCACGCATCTACTTGCATACAACGCAACGGAGAGGTAATTCAAGAAGTAATAGGTAGAGAAAGGAAGCCTTAATACAAAGCGCAGCAATAAAAACAGGCAGCAACGTAATAATATCCTCGTCATCACGATCAGCATCATAACAACACACATGACACTCTAACTTTCCTTTCTCCATATTATTGCCCTCGTCAGAGAGCCGCATGACAAGCGAGATAGAGTATTGCAGCTGCAGCAAAGAAGGCCTTTTTTGGAATAATCGCACACGAAACCAACACAGCAAACGTATTTTTTGTTGCCGGTGGTTCTCTCTTATTGCAAGTTGTGGCTCACGCCAAGCCAAGCGACGCTAATGGAATCGAAATGAATACATTAGCAACTTTTACTAGTACATTTACCACGACCACTATACACCACTATCACGGGTAGGATTTGTAATAGACAACTGTGTTTTGCAGTGCGTACAGACACGCTTGTGTAGCCAGTGGCCGGAGTGGCCATTTACATTATCATCATCATCATCACTGTAATTATGTGGACAGAGAGGGAGCGCCCGGCAAATGCACCAAGAGTACCCCACACATAATATTATGCAAAATGATAATAATGTCTGTGAAAATTGAGACTTTTTTAGAAAAAAAGCAATTTGTTTGGTGTTCAGGCTTGGTATCCCGGAGGAGGCAAATACACAGGAAAAAAGTTAATGCGAATACCAGGAAAAATGAAATGAACTCGAATGAGTATAAAGCAAAATGTGAATTCAACGATGAGCATCGGGGTACTTGAGTAATATACTTTTCTGGGATTCGACTGCAGGTCCGACTTTCAAAATTGTTTCACGTTGCCCCATCTTTATCGGCGCTTCCGTCGCCAGTTGATGTTTTTTTTACTGAAGCTAGACTGTTGATGAAATAGTCTTCTCAAAATTAGAAATACTGCCCCTGTAAACTAATAGATCATTTTCCCCTTATAAACATATAACAGTACCTCTAACATGTCTACCGGTTAGACCACACGCCAGGCTCGACTAGTAACACCATGAAGAAACGAACAAAGAAATAAGTAAATTTATGTACCACACACGCCCATCGTGCAAAGACATGCAAACTTTGTATTGAAATTGAATGTAGAAAATAATGCTATTAATCTGAAACGAGATAAACAAACAATTTGTATCATTGTTTTTTTTGTTTTGCAATATATTTTCTGATAAATAATTTGCATGACCAAAATAATCTTTTTGCACCACCAACGACGAAAGAGTACATTTGTACCACTATTCTTGTTTAGAATTACTACCGGTACAACCGTGACTGAAAGGTAGGTGGTTGGAAAGATCCCGTACATAATATGCAAAAAGCAATCGAGTTCAATTTTGCAACTTTGTCTGGAGTCTTCGTCTCCTCTCTCGGTGTTCCTGTCGTACATCCAGCTCAGCACTTGTTCTCTTCCTGCTTTGTCCCGTATCCATTCAATTTAACGCGACAGTGACAACTTATAGGTAATTGGTTAGGATAAAACCGTGCAAATATAATGGCAGTAAATAATCGTCTAGCATGCAAGTAGACACACAGTTACTCACTCCACGCGACGCTTCATGAACTTTACCAAGGCACAGCAGCGGGACAGCGTGCTTAGTGATTACCAACGGCTTATTACTCCGGAAAAGGTATCCCGTCGACATGTCTGTTCGACTCGTTCTCCTCACTACACACATTCACTCGACGAAAAAAAGAAATGGTAGGTTATGTGACAAATAACATAGGTATATATTTTTATCTTGTAAAAAGAAAAATAAGCGTGTCGCTTTAGTGGTGATGCGGTGGTTGCTAGTGGTGAGACCATTAGTATGGATGGAGAAGGAAATTGCAGACAAGTCATACTCATAATAACAATATGCAGCTACCACTGTGACTAACCAGAGCGATACACGTCAAATAAATCCCAATATTTAATCGACCACAGTTACTACACGATAATGCAAAGTAGTGGCATTACTTTATTTAATCGGATCAATTCATATTATTATTTAGGAAATGAGCTTCATTACTTCCCTTATCGTAATGTCGTGCTGCTTCTGTCTGTCTGTCTGTCTCTCTCTTCTCTTACACTGTTACTGTTGCATTACACACAAAATGTTAGAATGTTTTTGGAGAAGAAATAACGAAATTGTAATGAATTGGGGATGTATGGTGTAGCTCTCATTATTTCATGGCATGACATGACGTGACAACAAGATACGCATTTTTTCTCTCGCATGAGCTGTTTTTTCTCTTTTCTTGTTTCTCTGAAAAAAATCGGCATTGTCGTTGTCATCATCATCATCATCATGTCGAACGCACTACACACACATGTACCCCAGTTGTTGTTGTTTCCATTTGCTTTGCAGCTGCTGGTTGTCAGTTGTGGTGGTTGTACGTGTACATGCGTTTTGTTTGCAGTGAATGAATGACCAGTTATAAAGCAACACATGAAAATCGCCTGGTGCCATATTACAGCAGAAACAGCGCATCAGCATCCATTAAGCTAATTAATGTGATCAAGTTCACTTATTTATTTACTCACTCACTCTCACATTTTCCCTGTTCCTTTCCCACTCACAACCCGATTACTCGGGATATTTTTTACTAGCAGTTGTACTCGCTTTTGACTTGTACAACGTTGTCTCGGTTCACATACTTCCGTTTCGGTGGAAATTTCCCACTGATGTACCAATGGCTTTTAATTAAATGATGAACAAATTAAACAAGCAGCTAATTTTTTTGTAAATTGCCGTTCATCAACTATAATTTATCTAAAACTTCACTCAAATAACGTTAATTGCTGTTGAGAATGCTAAAGTTAAAGTACGCCATTGAAACCTCGTATAAAACCACCTCGTCAACTGAACGTACACATTTGAATCCCGTACGTATTTCTTGTTGTTTTCTACTTTGTATTCCAGTTTGGTTACTATTTTCCACTGGAAATATAATTGACGAAGGACGGCCAGAAAAAAACCACGCCGCGTAAATACACATTTTATGCTTATGCATCGTGTGCATTCGTCTAGAATATGCAACATAAGCATGACATAGCAGTACGTCACATTGACTCACGGAGTCGGAATACAGAGTCGCCACTCGAGGAGACATGTATAGCGTGACAAATGACCATAATTAATGTACTAGTGTGGGTGGGGTGTGCCACGAGTACACAAGTGTATATCTATCACACAGAAAACTTACATGATAATGGTTAACCGATACAACCGAAGTAGCGTTTGCGTGAAAATGTAGGTTTGACTAACGCAACGATAATCATGACGACACAATAATATGCAAGTCTTGTTTTGGTAAACGGCTAGTCCGGAAATAAAACTGTGCTCAAGTCCTCGGCCGGGTGTAACCCAGTAAAGGTTGCACAATATATCAAGTTATAGCTTTTAACTTCTGCAAAATCAGCATTCGTTTATTTAAACAGCATTTTAGTTCTTTCTTATGCCCCAGTGGATAACTTCTGAGATGATATTTAAATATTTAAAGGTACCCAACTGCCAACAGACTCTTTGTAATAATTGCAAAATGGAAGCTATTTTGACAGACAGACAAATAAAGACCCGCTGTAAAGCTGTAGATAGTTACAAAAGGGGAAATTGTTTTATTACGGGTAATAGATGGATTATGTTACATCGCTAAGGTAGGATATCATTCGGAAAAATAAAAAGAACAAAACGGATAACGAAACGAAACATCTTTTTCCTCCTCTAAGGAGAAGCTAAAAGTAGATAGCTAGTAATGAAACGTTGTGATGACGGTAGCGGATAGATTTCATCATGATACTTGTAATAAACAACATTAGTAAATATTATGGACCGTCAAGTTGCCACCAAAATGCACATCAAACTGAACAGGCTAAAAGCAAGTACCTATCATTATTTCATTACTAACGCTGATGTAGCTCCTCCATTCTGCCGTTTCCCGTGGTAAACGGTGCACAAACAAGCATGACGTGACGTAAAAACGTGGACATTACGTATTTATTTTTATTATCACACATCTTGTACAAATATATAAAATAATATGCACAACACTGCCGACTAAAAATGTGATATCTTTAGATATTTTCGGGGGAAAAGAAACAACCGTCGCAATTTATGATCATGCCCATTTATGCGTTAAACAAGCCGAGAGAAAGGGAGCATGTGTGTTACTTTGTCATCATCGTCATTCGTAATAATTTGTGAAGAGCAGGAACACGAGAGGAAAATGATGATGGAAGAAATAGAACGTGTGTTTTTCCCGCACACAAGTATCATCCTCGACAGAATTATTATTATGACTTTATTATTGCCCGTATACATCCACTAATGTCATACATGGCAAATAAATAGAGGTACACAAAAGTGTCAACAATGATGATGATTAAGATGGTGATGAGCGGAAAACGAATGTGGAAGAAAGGGACGGAACGAGAAGGGAGAAAAAGTAATATTTTTCCCTCTTGATTGCGCAATGTGTTCCACTCGGGTTCTTGATCTGAATACCAAGAGGAGGAAGGAAGTGAAATATATTGGCTGATGGTGGCGGCTTCTAAATAACAAAAGGACAGTGAAACAGCGCGAGCAGCAGCAACTGCGAGAAAAGGTTTTTTTGTTTGAAGATGAGCACGAACAAAGACGTTTTTTCTTTATTGCGTTGCACAGTTGAATAGGTTGTTGGTGAATAGTAAAAGGGAAGGTGATATGAGGTGTGTTTTACGATGAGATCCTTCTCCCTCCGCCTAGAGAAGGAATTGAGGGACCCGAAACACAATATTTTGATGGTAATGATGACGGTGGAGTGAAATATCATCAGCATCTCCATTTTCCTTCGTACTCTCGTAAATAAATGGCAATTTAGTTGCTCCGGTGAAAGAAGCTACCGCATGTTTCTTCTAGCAAGCATCGCAGCACATGATCACTAGATACATGTCAAGTCATATTTATTTATTTAAATGAATGAGATCACACACTCACAAAGAGGGAAAATGGCGTTGGTAGATACGGGATGATGATGATTCTGTTGCTGCCGTCGTCGTTGTGTGGGAGATATAATTCGACTGGTTTGGCGGCGGCGGCGGCACTAGAGAAGTAAAAAGGACAGGAAAAAACTCATCACGCATTCACCTTTTATTTACTACCTGACAGACAAGAACCCAAAACGAGAGCAGAAGCGTGATGGTGACTCTTGCTCCCTCCCATATCTATTCTATCCCGCTAGGAAATATAAAAAGAACGTTGCAGACAGGAGCCAAGTAAAAGAAAAGAGTATGTGCTTAGTCCTGTGCGGTTAGGCCGTACCACCACCACCGTGGAAGGGTTCTTATTTTATTAAGATTGATGGTGGAAATCAGCATTTAATAATAGTCGATTTCATCATGGCACAGGAAAATGTGTGCCTTTCCAATGCCAAGAAAAAAGGTACTCGCCCGTAGCATACGAATTCAAAGCTCACAAAAACAATGACAAAAAATGCGGGTTTTTTAAAGAGGCGAAGAGTAAAGGAGTTTGTGGCTACAAAATAGAAGGGATGTACGTTACACGCAGTACACCGTCATATCATCTCTTTGTAAACTGGTAACAAACTGGCGGTGCGGGTTGTCGGCATCCGCCGTTCAGAGAACGATTCCAAGTGCACACACCGATTGAAATGGGTAAACAGGACAGTGGTAGTACTAAAATATAATGATAAAAGAGCAACACTCTTTGTTTTGACACATGCCTTTGCGTTAGGCATTTTTGTTTTCCCTGGAAAACGAACAGGAGGCACAATATTCGCTGGCTACACGAGAATTTATCCTCATATAAAATACTCCAGAAATGTAACAATCGTATTTTTTTTCTTCAGAAATGAAACCAACCTATCGTTTTTGTACAAGCCAAAAAGTTGGGGTAAAATGAGATTTTTTGGTTTACATAAAATCAACTATTCTCTCCGGTCATGCTGATTTATGCTTGTTGACATAAATCGAAGAGGGGTCCCAGGAAGGTTAAACAAGATAACTAGCAATTCATAAAGAAGTTTGTAGCGTCGTGTCATTTTTAGGCCGTTTTCATGCACTTGCCGAGATTCAAGTTAGGAGGTTGCCTGGATTGGAGTTTAAAGTTAGAATCGTTTCATTTCTGAAGTATTTAATTTTAGGATAAATTCTTGTGTAACCAGCGTTATGCTGGTGAAGGGATCTTGTATTAGTAACGAAAAATTTCGCAACAACGTCAAACAATGGAAAGAAAATAATAACAACACCACCAGTACGAAGCTCATGAGTCTCTTTATCGAAGCTTCTATCGACATTTCCTTCTCTTCTTATTTATTACCATTTAAAAAAGAGAGAAATTCCACAGGTTTTTTAGTAAAAAAAAAGCGAATGTTTCTCACACTTGAGACAGATATACAAAAAGTAGGGGTATTTCTCATGGACACGCATCCACCCGTTGGTACAACAATAGTACACAAAAAACGGAACAAACTGCAGGTCGAACAAGTAACATTTTTTTCTGGCTTTCTCCCTTTACATCTGCCAATCAAGATGAAACACTTTTTCTTCTGATTTATATCAACCAAACTGCCTCCAGTTCAAAAGTCAAGATCGTGAGGTGGTTGGGCTAGTCATGTCTACTCTGTATCCATCCAAATCCACCATCATGAGAAAAAGAGCGGAAAAATACTGAAAGATTTTTTTATGTTTCTGCTACCTTCCAAGCTTTCAATGCACAGAGAAAAATACACACGTATATTGCCTTCTTAACAGATGAGGAAAAAAGAAGACCAAACAAACAATTTTCGCAACGCCGCCAACAACTAACACCATATCAAAAAACTTGAACAAATCTTACATCCTTCATCCATCCGTAGATACCTACAACTACTACTACTACTACTTCGAACCAGGAAAAATGTGAAAAGCCAAAGGAAAAAAAGTTCCAAGAGGTATATTAGTAAACTTGTATGTGCATGCTCCATCACACCCCCTCCAATACCATTGCACCACCGCCAAATGTAAAAGATAAGGTGACGTGACGGGATCGAAAGAAGTGTAGCATGAAAAACGGAATCTTTTTCCTTCTTCTTTTATTCTTTGAAAAGAAGAAGAAAAAACCATGAGAACGCTGCCGCGATATTTGAACTATTTCTCGTAATAAAGCAACTACTATAGCACCATCACCGCCGCCACAGCCATCAAAAAGTAGTACTATCCTTCCTGTCAATCCGTTTCAAACCGGTAGACATCTGTTGAAGATGCTTTCCAATTCCAATTCTTAAACCAATAAACCAACATTGATGCTGCTGTCTTGGTAGCCAAAGAAAGCAGGGAGATGAGACAAAAAAGGAAGTCAGGCAAACAGTGGCTTTACCCAAAAAGAACAAAATATAATTTTAAAAAGGGGAAAAAAGCGAATCCTCGAGATGGATGGTGGGCCAGGGTAAGCCAATTATAATGAAAGTAATGATCTCTGTGCTGGTTACTCAAACTAGTCGTGCAGCACAACTTGAACTGCATCATTGTCCCACGTCGTCGTCTGACTGGTAGTGTGTCTGGAGGAAACGGAATAAAAGGATGAAAAGCAGGAATAAACTTCCTCGAAACACATTGCCCCCCGCAATCTCGTTGTCGATAAAAGAAATTCAATTAAAACAAATTAGTTGTGAGTTGAAACATGCTTCATTATGATTGCACTTGATTCACTCACTCAGTCACTCAGGGTGCCTGGCTCATCCTCCGGTTGAAGTTTCTTTGTGCTAGTTTTGTGCTGGTAAGCGATACTTTAGGCGTGTGTAGTGTAATATAATGATATTTATGTGCAGTTCCCATGTTACTGGCACCACTTCATCTTATCTGAACTATTGATCACGAGATGATTGATCACATACAAAAAACGACGTGCTGGCTTATTTATCAATGCATAGTATGAGTATGCTCAAGTGGAAATATGCCTGCGTTTTGCTCATCTTCCTCTCTTCTTCACTTCTTTTTTTTTGGGGAAAAAGAACCAAAATAATAACCTCCTTAACAAATAATACGACTCCAAAAGGTAAGGATCACTATCATCAGCATTCACATCAGAGGATAGAGGTTTTTTTCCATTCACGTAATAAAACTCGGTTCTGATTAAGCTCGTCAGGAGAGATGAGAAAATAGACTCTCAAGATCTCACTAAAAGTTGAGCTTAGCTAGCAGAAAAAATATACTCGTCCCTTTTTCAATATAAAAGTACTTTGTCAGTTTATCAGTAAGGCAATTACACGTACCACCAAGACCACCGCCATCACCATACCAGCAGCCCCACCACCACCATCATCACCATCATCCTTTCTCCTATTTCCTATCTTCTTCCAATTTCTTTCTCTTCACACACCCTGCACCACTATCCATCCATATATTTTTTCAACAGAAAAAAAACTGGACCAAATACATACTTGTTAGACCAGTTTTTTAAGATGAGGAAGAGAAAGAGAAGCTAACAACGAGACTCGGATTCCGGAGGAAACTGAAACTGTGTATATATGTGTGTGTGTGTCGGTGTAACAACAGGGGTAGGAGTTGAAGTAGTCACCAGTCTATGCATAATAATACTTACGTTTAGTAACAGAAGTAACAGAAAAAGTTGAAAAAAACCAGGACCAGGAAAACATTATTATTAGTATTCTAAAAGCTTCTCGATTTCCAAGAAAGAAAAAAGAAAGAAAAGAACAAAAAAGTGGAAATCTGCCATGAGAGAGAAAGCTAGGGAGGGAGAGAGCAGACAAGAAGGAAACTTTGTAATAATACTGCCCCTCTGCCACGCATATTTATCTATACTGCCTTACAATTACAATTGCAAGAGGTTCTTACACCAGGAGGATGTTATATGCATCAAAAGAAGCGCAGCGTCATACAAAACTCTATAGGGTACTGACGCCTCTTCTTCCTGGTCTCCATCCACTGCATTGTACTTTTTTATTCGTTTTCATTCTATTTTCACTTTTAAGGGAGAACAAGGAAACATTTTTTTAATATCAAGCTAATTTAAAAAGGACTACTTAGTATCCATTGCAATGTATAAGTATTACGGAATCGGGAGGACACACAAAAAAGAGAATGTGCGGGTGCTAGGTGGTGGCGTGGTGGTGCTGGTGCACACTGATTATATCTTACGTTTTTGTTCTTTCACATTATATATTTTTTCTTGGCGATGAGGCCAAACCAAACCAAGAAAAAATAGAAAAACGGTAGGACTTCCATCTTTCCTATCTTTTTCATCTATCTCTTTCTCTCTTTCTCGGACGTTTCGTTAGTTCTCTTACACAGCTGAGCACCACCACCACCGTTACCGCCGCCACCATCAACATCAAAACCAGCATTCATTTTGTATGGCACGTCCCAAGTCCAAGGGAAAAAAACTTAAGACACGAACCAATTCAACGGAAGAACTGGAACAGGAAAGATATAAGAGTAAATTACAAGAAAAAAATCTGTAGAAGTCGGAAAGGAAAAGAGGAAAGAAAACGAACACACTACCATCTGTATAGTATAAAGAGCTGAGTGTTTAGTGTACGGGGGGCGTAATGTGCTGTAAGTACCTAGTCGGGATCCTTTGTGTACCCAGGCAGCCAATATCATTCAGAATAGCACAAAGTCTTATAGTAAGTAGGTATGTATGTATTATCTGCCTGTAAAGTTTTAACAGCAGGCAGCCGAGCCTCTCTCTTGTCATTCCCTCCGACTTTTAATTTTTAAATGTCCCTTTGCGAAACGTTCACCCGCAAAGATTTTTTAATTCCATTCATTTGATAAAATATTACCTTGATATATTGCTGGGCTCTTGGAACCAACAAAAAACGGTTCAAATACACCATTTCTTTCGTTTTTCGTCTTCCTTTTCTCTATTTTTTCAACATGTACATATTTCAAAGATAAACAGAATAGCGACGTACAGTAGTGTCCCTACGCACCCTGTCGTCATTGTCGTTTATATGCTATCTGGTTGTTTTTTGTCTCACTTCGCGGCTGCAGAAGAGGAAGATGCCGAGTTTTTGTAAACTTTTCTTTTCTGTGGTAAAGAAGCTAGAAAAAAAGAAGGCACCGAACAAGTGCAAAGAATATATATAGCTTTTGTGCTTCTCTAAGCAAGAAGACGCGGTTTGAAGGAGTTGTAGAGTGTATGCTGAAGGGTACACAACGGTATTATTTAGTATATTGATATTGAATAAGTATTACTGACTGAAAAAAAGAATCCTTTCCTCTCTCTCCATCTCCTTCTTTCTATCTTAGACTTTTTTCTCGTGCCCCTCTTGTAAGTGTATGGCCTTATTCGATGGTGTGATTGTCATTCCGTGATATTGGATTGGAAACTCTCAGACTGTTGGACAATTCCCTTTAGGACCATTTCTACTCTTCAATTCCTCCTCTTCCTCCTCTATTTCTTTTTCTTTCACTTCGCTACTTTGTTTTGTTCAACTTTTCCCTACCCCGTTTTCCTTCCATCTTTCTTTTATGCCCATTATCTGGGTCTAGGTAACGCACAAAGTTGGCGTCAAGCAGAAAATAATAATATTATAAGCCTATGAATATGTAGAATGACGGGAATGAATGAATGCATGAGTGAAAGTACGACCACATACTTAAGACGTAAGTGAACTTTCACTGCACTCTTCTTTAGACGCTCGCTTACCGTCATTCTTTTCATTTTTCGAGAAGTCTGTTAGCAGGACTAGATACCCGTATTTGCATGGTGGTGGTTGTGGTGATATAGATTATATGATCATTTGCCTTCAACGAAGTGCTTAGATTAAATGTTATGTGCCTGGTCGCTTTGGTAGTGTTGTGTAGGTAGGTTTTTTTCGTTTTGAAGCGGATGAGACTTGCAACTCACACTACTTTTTACCATTACCGCTATCACCATCACCACAACTATACGGCTGCTTACCGGAAATGGAGCAATGTATTGTGGACGACGACAAATAAGTGAAAAAAGAAACTTTTTAATACTTTCTTGTTTCTTCTTCCTTTTATTCTTTTCACAAACTCCCAACGCAAACAAATTCTTTTTTAACTTGTGTAGCAAAGGGCTAGAGAGCGAATGAGAGAGAGAGACAATAGCAGAGTGGGAAATGGAGCATGCCAAGGTAAATAGTAGGCAGAAAGAATAAAAAGTTATGGATAGTAGAATAGTAAGTTCAGTTACCGTTACAGCTATACACTCACGCAAACTAGCGTATTTATGCCTCGTATTTATCATCATTGGGTCATGCAATTAAAGGAAGAAAAAGGGACAAGAATCTTTTTCTCACACGGTAGGGTTATTAGCAGGTTCCCGGAGTTATTAGCATAAATGCTAGTTAGTTCGTAGAGAATGTTATAGGCTTTCCGAGTTCATTTGAGAGAGAGAGAGAGATGAAAGTGAGAGAAGGAGACCGAGTGCCGAGTAGTTACCATTTACACCGGTGTTCACGACCACAAAATCTTTCAGAATCAAACTGTCCATTTATTAGTACGTATAGCCTCGAAGCCTTCTATTTTTCTCCATAATGGCAGGAGTTACCACCATCGAATGTTGGTGGGCGCTTGGAAAGGTTTAAAGATCTTGTGTACTTACAAGGGGAGGGAAAACGTTTTACAAAAACATGACGCATCAGCTGTTTTTCGTCGTCGTTTTTCGTGGTGGTGGTGATGAGCCCACTACCAGTAGATTACTAGATTAAATACCATTATTATTGTTATTACTATCACCTCCAACATTAATACCACCAAACCACCCACCGTCATCGCATTTTTACCTTGATCACTTTTTCCCTCTTTCATACGTAAATCCCATATCTCACCATCACCTCCCTTTTTTCCACGAAAAGATTATGTGCAGAAGGCATCAAATAACTAACAAAAGAGGCATTGTAACGGAAAAGGGAGAGAAAAACTGGCACTTTTTCCCCGTTATCACTGTCCCCATCATCGTCACATTCTACCATTTCTCTAACAGACATGTAGCAGAGAGTTCTGAAAAAACCTGAAGCCTGAAAGCTAGAGAGAGAGAGAGAGAGAGAGAGAGCGATGAGGAAAAAACGCTTTATTTTTTAAAGAAAGAATTGGAAAACCCCTGCGAGCAAAGCTGGCTAAGCACTCTCCCGCTCTCCTTACCACTCTTTTTAATGGTAAGATTTATGAAGGCAAGCGGACCCTCTCTTTTTCTCTTTATCTCTCTCTTTTGCCCTATCTTGTCTAGCTTTTAGGTCGCCGCGTGGCCGAAGCATCATCACCCAATCTTTGTCGTAGTCGTTTTTGAGTATTCTACTAAAATAGCATTAGGAAAAGGGAATCAAAGACAGGAAGTAGTAAACGTTAAAAAGTGCTAATGTAATAGCATATTATAAGACTCATGTGACTTTTTTGTGACCCACCATAGATGTCATTGAAGTAGGGCACCGCTTCAACGAACATCTTTTTTAAGACAAGCGGTTTCTGTTCATCCTCGTCAAGCCAATCTACCACGGTGATCAACAGCAACGTCATTGTCATCATCATCATCATCATCCGTCTTAAAAGTCTAAAGTCCAAACGTTTTGTCTAATATGACCACTATCATGACAGAGCATGATATGTCATCATCATCATCCGTTATCCACACCAGCAAAAATCGTCTTTATTTTCACATTTTCATTTCATTACGTTATTATACGACACGACGACTAACTTTTTTTGTCCGATTTTTTTCTCTCCTTTCCCAGTAAAGCTGTGTCTGGACCATTTGTGTCTACTGCAATTGTTACCGTGTCGTGGTTGCCCTGGTATATCTCTACTACCTCCCAAGAAAAACTCAAGTGGAGTTGGAGTGAACTGTAATACTTTTTTGTGTGGGGCTCTCCTCTGCTGCTGTTTCTGGTGCGGTAGTGGTGGTGGCATCGGTAAAGCTGGGTAGTACTGCTGTGAGGGAAGAAAAGTGATTGCATGCTTAGAAGCCACTTACTTGCTTTTCCACGTTTCTAGCGACATTCCGCCTTAGTGTTTCCTTTGTCTCTATCTCTGCAGGGAAAACTCTCTGGACATTCCAAATTCCAATGCAGCTCCCCACTACTCCATTCACTATTGCCACTTCAGCTGCTTTCCCCTTTTTTCTGCATTAGAAGGAAATAACAAAATGTGATGTGAAATGTGAACGAATACAAAGAGCACTAGTAACGTTGCACGTCTTGGTCGCCGTCTTCTTCACTCAATCCTTAGCCATCATCATCATCATTACCAAGTGGTATTGGTTTTACAGAACGCGCAAAGCTTGATATTCATTGATGGTATATTATCCTCTTTTCTATAAAATGGGAAACGACGGAATGGCATACATTGTCTGAGTGTGTGTGGGCATGGACATGCATGCACCTATGTTATTGGCCGTTGCAAATATTTTTTTCTCTTTCGAGCACCACCAACCACACATGCATTGTGTGTGTGTGTGTGGTATTTATATAAATATATTATTATTATTCCTTCTATTGAGCGGTTGATCAGGGATTAGAGCAAAGTGTTTCTCTTTACGTTACTGATGATCGTTCAGGAGAAATGAAAAGAGAAGGACGGGCAAGTCTTTTTTTCTGCTGATACGGCGCTAGTACAAGCGTTTCAGTCAGTTTACTTGATTCCTCCAAAGTCGTTGTGAATTTCATATGGTATGGGGTGATGACGGTGATGTGATAGGAAAGAAGTCTTTTTGGCGGTCGTATTGTTGAACCCACTTACTTGTAAATGATTACAACACGGAGAGAGGGGGAGAGAGATAAGCTATAATATTAGCTGTCAATACATACCCTGTGAGTGAGCAGCCTACACACGTGCCCGTATAAGTGGTGATGATAGTCATACTAGTCATGAAGCATCACAGCAGGAGGAGCAGGACAATCTTATAAAGTGAAACAAAACGAAGGACATTCAAGTTCTGTCCTCTTTTTTTCAAGTGTTTGGCGTTGTGTGTGGTATCAGCGGTGGTAGTGGCGGTGGTGAGGGGGTTGTAACTTCGTGGAATAGGAAATGGGATTGAAAGACTGCTATTGCTGATGGTGTTGATAATGATGACGATGGTGATGATGATTCTAAATTATTAGGCAATCTTCTCAAGAGTTCTTCTATTTTATTACACAGCTTTAGAGAAGAATGGAATGTAAGAAGTGGAGAGAAAGAATATCGAAGCAAGTTGGTTACGCAAGCAGGGAGACTTAACGACACGACCGTGTCGTCATATCAGCCGGTTTTTTATTTGCTTATTGTATGTCTGTACATTTTATACGGAATAAGTTGACGTAGAAAGTTTAAAGCGGAAAAAAGAGGAAATTACTTTATTGATGCATCTCTTTATCGATCCTTTGCTAAGGAGTCCGGGCGAGAGAAAGAAAAAGCGCAGGAAGGGAAGAGGATAAAGCAATTGGATGCAATTTTTACGGCTGTAGCTGCATCTTGAAATACGGTTAGTGGTAGTGGTGGTAATAGAAGTCGTAATAAAAATAAAATGGTAATGATGACATGGTGCGCACCAAGATGGTACGAGGGCTTTATGTGCTGCTTTGTGCCAATCGACTAAATGTGGTAATCATTCATCATACAGATTTTTTTTCAACCGTTGAATACTGTGTATGTCTCTTCCAATGCACCGAGGAAAAAAAGTTTGGAGGTTTATTATCGTTTCGGGTGCTTCTTGTTCCCCTCTCCATTCTGGGAAGTCAGAGGAAATCATTCTATATTCTTCCGTTTCCTCCACTCCAATTTGAATCACATCAGCATCATTATCACTGCCTGCCTCATCGGTAATAATAACAATAATGTATGTGCATCTCACATCTATCTTCTTTTCTGCTTTCATCATACTTTTCACATTTATCATCACTCTCATCGTTGCCACGTCGTGGGTTTTCTAACTGAAGGCAAACTTTCAAACGAGACGAAGAATGAACTGGTGGTTGCAATTGGCAGTGATGGTTGTGGGAATGTCTGCGGTGAAACACTTTTCAATTGAATGATGTCTGCATTATAATAAATTTCCTGCGAAAAAAAAACTCCTCAATATACCGCTCCCTCCCTACTCTGCCCTTTCAGCAATGATTGGTGTGTTGACGTTGATACAAGTTGGACATTGGTGTACAAGAAATGGTGAGCCCTAGTTATCATAAAAGTCAATAGTAAACTATCAGGCACAACCTTGTTCGTATCCACAAAGTAAAGTAATGCAGGAAATTTGAAGCACCATTCCTCAGCACAATTTGAATCCAAAACTGCATCTCAATCATGCACTCCTCAAAAAACACACATTCACTCACTCATTTCCTTATCATTGCCGCCAAATATAATCTCTCTTCTTTTATTTCCTCTTGGTTTCATGCTGCTGCCTGTTTTTTTCTTCAACAACTCTCGACTACGTGTATTACACTGTGACTTGAGTAAATGAGTCAGTGGAGAACTGACAGAGGGGGAATGAAATAAAAGGAAGAATGCAAGAAAAAGAAGAGTCTGCCTGATTGAATGAGCATTCAACCGTGAGATTATATGTCTCCGTTTTGCTTTTTTTAAATCAAGCAAAAAATACCAAATATAACACGTTCTCACATCCAGTCTCAAAAGCTCCTTACAAAATGAAGAAAAAAATATATGTATATGAAAAAAGTTAAAATAATAGACTAATCGTAAGTTTATGCTTTTCTTCCGACAAACCAAATTTTTTATGAACTCCACCACTCATTGTCAGTTTTGGTAAAGTATGTATGATACAAACAGGAAGGACTAGAATCCAGATACCTGTGCATATAAGAGACCCATAGTTATTAAATTTCATCGCTGCATCATCATAATGATATATTATACCACGTTCATAATAATTTTCACAAGAAATATATGACTTGAGCCTGACCCGTTTTTCATTTCCGACTCCAGTTTTTCCCTTTTCCCTTGTCCTCCACAATGATTCAATTGCTGTACCACCGACGTATAAAGAAAAAAAACACATGTTTTGCAGAGGCTATAATAAAATGCGCATTTTCTCTCTCTTTTTACTGAAGGTGCTCGTTTTCTTTGGGAACTACTGGAACCACTCAACGCTATTCTATCCCACTCTTGAAAAAAGGAAATACCGTTGCAACATCCCCATCATGTATCCGAAAGCAAGAGGTACGAACAGCAGCATCGGCTCCTGTTCAGCAACAAGGAGGACGACGATGATGATGGATGAGCGTCGAAGGAACCTTTCTCAAGGCTTCTTCATCATCCTCTTCACTCTTTGCTGGAATGTGTCCGTGGAAGCTAGCCTGGGTAAGTAGACCGAAACTGGTAGTGCACTATTGAAAAAGTCTAACTTTATGCATTAACAATAATAATAAGATGAGAGGAGTTGATTCAAAGACCATGCCAAAGACGATGGTAGGTAATAGGCTTGCATACTACACTTTCCTCGCAGACAAAGTGCTATTTGAAATGAAGACAACTCCACAAAAATAGTCAAGCCCGGTTGTTTTTAGCTTGTAACTCTGCACGATATAGCCAATACCCGACCAATTCGCCCATATCGTACAATAACTTGAAGTTATTTTGGTAAAGCCATTTTAAAATACCCTGTTTTGGGACTGACTGTCTTCAGCTTTTTTTTATCGTATGGGTTATTTTCGTGTTCTACTTTTGTCCATGTGCATTACCCCTTCTATTTACAAAAAAGTGCAAGGAAAATAATAAGAAAGAGAAACAAGCTCAGAGTTGGAATAAAAGCTGCTGTTACAGCAGTTATTTCCTGTCTTGGTTTTATCTCCAAAAAAACAACAACAAGAAGAACAGTAAGAAAAACAGTGATGCAGACATAAAAACAGTAGCATTATCCAAATATTCTGCCTGTCACTTTGGATTTTTTAGCCTCCAGTAAAAAATTAAAGTAAGAAGGCAAGTAAGGTCTCAATCTCACACACTAATATCAGTCAGACGGTTAAACTCCGTTGTAAGACCGATAGAAAGAGAGAGGGGGGATGAGAGAAAACCAAGAGAAAAACAGTAAAATCGAAATAATAGAACAGCTTACAGTTACAAAACGTCGTTGACTCGTAATACCACTCCGTGTACCACTTTTTTGCAGGCACCACTTTCTGTACTTCTTAAAATTATTATTGCTTCAACTAGTTTATTCCTTCCGCTTCGTTTACCATCGAGCAGAGTTTTAACTGGTGAGCTTATACTTACATCCCAGCGATAAGATTTGATGATGACCTTAGCTTTTCTTTTACTTTGCTAACTTGCTTTTTTCCCTGGCTTCTTTTTGTTTTCTTTTCTTGGTGGAGATTTCCTGTCACAAAGAGGCATCCAGGCAGAATTTATACTTTTAGATGCATTTTTATATTCTCAAAATACATAAGTATAAGCCGTACAATAAGCTGGGTAATACTGGGCAACTTTAAGGGTGCTTTATTTTTCCTTCGTTCGTTCGTGCCGTGTCCGTTCGTTCATGTCTCATTGTCAGTATATAAAATATTATTGTAAAAAACATCAGCAAAACAATAGGAGCATTTAAGCGTCTTTGAAAATAAAGGAGAAAAATACGGCTCAGTAAAACAAGGAGGGAGAGAGAGATGACGCATAGGAAAAAACTGGTTGAGAATCATTCACAAAAAAGCAGATAGCTTGCTGTATACAAAATACTATGCTCCCTCTCTTTGGCACACATTTTTCCTCGCTTTTTTGCTTCACTTAAGAAGCTTTTCAGCATCAGCATTTACATTTCCAAGTGTACATGTCAGTTATTTGTACAAACGTATGGTTTACGTCTGCTGTCTTATTTTCTGCTGCGTTTATAACCGTTTCGTTTTTGGTGGTGGTGCTTGTAGCCTGTGTCATACATCATCATGCCACTGCCTCACTATTTCACCCTCTCTCTTATACACACTTGTAAAAGAAAGCAATTTGGTCATATTTGCAGTTTTTATAGTGGAAAGCAAAAAATATAGGGCCACTTGAGCTTAATATATATCAGGCACAGACCAGCGTCTCTATGCTTTCTTTTTTGAACTGCCTTTTTCAAAGTCCATGAATCACTACACTACCACAGGGAGCAGAGGAACAGCAGGAGAGAGTGGCGTCGTCATGATCATGATCATCATTTAAGTTCTTCTGCTCTCCTCCAAAGGAAAGTTAACAAGTTTTAAAGAGAGTGAAAGGGGGAAAATGGGAAGGTGTCCACTTTTCATTCCACATGAAGTAATAGTAATAATACATAAATTTATTCAGCCGTCTTGTTCAGTTATAAAGGAAATAGACGGTGACAATACTGGAAAGAAGAATTGGTTTGCGTGAAGTGGAAATAAAGCAAGACATTTTTTACTCCTCTATTTTCCCAGCTGTAAACCTCGAGTACGCAACTAGAATACCTACCTTGCCAGCGCTTTACATTTCGTCTCTCTCTCTCTCTCTCAATTTAAGTACTCTATGCATGTCATTAGTTCCCTTTTGATGTCAACATGAAAGTTTAGCACTTACTTCTGCTGCTGACTCTGTACTTGTTCACGGAAAGAGAGAGAGAGAGAGAAAAGGAAAGAGGCATTACCTATATCTAGTAAATTGTATTGCAACGTAGCTGTATAATGAGGTAGGTAAGCATATGATTTGATGTTTTTTCCTCCTGCCTGCCTCTTAGGTTCCACACCTACATATATCCTTGTGCTCTGGAATCTGTCAGTAAATCTTCAAATCTCACAAACAGCCTGAATTCCTGGGAGAAGAAGCACTCTCACAGGAAAATCTCATGGAAAAATTATTTTGCTAAAGTAGTGGCAGCCAGAGATGTACATTACACACTTCGCGTATGTCATAAAACCTTTCCCGCTCCGGAAGAGAACGAGGATCGAATCATCGTGATCAACAACCCATTCACCATTCTTTGCGCATTAATTTCTTCGTTCATTTTGCACATTGAATTTGTAGAGTTCAAAGAAGTGAATAACAAGAATGGTGATTACTTATTTTACTCTCTCTCTCTCCCTTTCTCTTTTATTCAACTCTGCTTCTCTTCTTTACTTTCGTGTTTTTTCCTATGGTAAGGGATGTCAGTTTTTAAACGAAAGTATTTTTAAGTGGCCATGCAAACTAGATAATAAACTACTACTTCATACTTGCATCCTTCCGTTTGGTCTAGCTGGCGAACACTTTTTCTGCCATTAAGTTCATTTTTAATGTATGACTTGGTGCGTTTGTGCTTTACTAACTACTTGAGAACGAAGAACGTAGCAGTTACGTGCATTACAGTTCAGAAAAGGAAACGGTTAGTTGGAAGGGAAACTTTCTATGTGTTCCCCATCTATATTATCATTATTGATGATAAATGTAGATACTCACACTACTTCACCTATACTTTTACATCATTGATAGAGAGAGAGGAAGAGAGAGAGAGAGTCTTTCCCCTCAAAAGGGTAAACATAAAAAGGACGGGAAACCGGCACCTAACACTTATACAGCAGAAAAGGCAAAGAAGATAGACGCACACAAACACACTCCTCCATAAACATGATAAATAGGCAATTAAATGCTACTTTACTCCTCTAACTACTCAGAGACCAGTTTCTCCAACTCTTTTAAACTCCTCTATTTTTCTATCTCAACTTGCTCCTTCCACGAGTCATGATCATCCCTGAAAATACGCAAAATAAGAAAGACGACCCACCAACACGGAATAGAACAAGAGGAAGAAGTAGCAGAAGAGAGAACCAAGGGAAACGCTAATAAGACCAGTGGTGGTGATAGTAGTAGTTAGGGTAGCAGGAGATAGCAGAGGGGAAAACGAGAAGAGAGTGCAATGTGCCTACATTAAAACATTTGTGTGAAGATAAAAACAAGGAGGAGAAGAAGAAGATGAAGAAAAAGAAGAACTCACAAGGTTGAAGATGAAAATTATAGTGAGAAGAGAGCGAAAGTGAAAGGAGTTGCGGCACTGGTTATATTAGCAGTAATGGCAGCAGCAGCAATGCAGCAAAAGAAACCAGAATTAGGAAAAGACGACAGACGAAAAAAGGGAAAAAAGAAGAAATTAGTTTGCCTATGAAATACAAACTGTGCTCTCCACACTTTGCGATATAAACTCTAATTTTCTTCTCCTAAAAAAGCACAGCACCATCAGCAGCAACTTACTTAACAGGCAGAACATGTATCTGTAATAGACTTTTTAGAAGGGAGAAAATTATACGGTTTATATGGTATAAAATGTGTGTTAGCAGCCAGACCAGTTTTCAAAGTTTTTTTCCTTTTTGGTCTTCTTCTGGTACAACAGCATAGTAAAAAAGGAGACGAAATGGGTTCCTTCATAATATGACACGACTCAAGTAAGCTCACTTGAAGAGATGAAATTAGCGCACAAGAAAGAAACAAGGGGAGGAATGAAGGGATTTGGAAAAAAAGTTCTTTTGTTTGTTTCCTAGTAACAGAATCCCTTAAATAATCCGTGTGCATGTGGAACCAGAGAAAAAAAGGCACACACAGAGACATACGTACACACACATACACAATTGGCAATAATGTTATTAGAGTTGGTAGGCTATTAGGGAAGAAAACAAAATAAAAACCAGGTTCCAGTCATGTCATGGGAGGGAGGTAAGTAGAGACAGGAGGCGAACAGTTAGGTCAAAACTAAACTTGCGAACATGCTAACTTGTTATAACAGGAGGAATGAATGGTGTACACATACACTCACGTTGCATATTAAGATGCTGTTGATGATGATATTATGGTATTGTGATGGCAAATGAAAAGTTATATTTTTGCTGGAACGAGGAAGAAGGGCACCGGAGCATGGATTCCTGCCTTTTCTACTGCCATTTTCACGACGAAAACTGCTACTACTTCGGCTCCTGCTATCATTATCATCGTCATCAATGGAGAATATTATTATATTGACCTAAAAGTTTTTTTTCTTTGCAAGCGTCTTACAGAAGCAGCAGCTGTTGGGCACACAGGGTGACGCAAGGGGCACCAAAGGAGAAGAAAAACTTGGCACAAGTACCAAAAGCAAGTCTTCTTCTTTTTCGGTTTTCCTCTTCGCCGTCGTCTCTTTTCTTTCCATATAATAATTTTGCTCTTGATCACTACTACGTTTTCACTCCGGACTCTCTCTCTCTCCGCTTGGTAGATACAATGTCAAAAGTACAACTTGTTCTTTCTGCTTCGTTCCCAATTTGATTTTCTCTAGTCCGATTGGACCGAAGGTAAAATAGGAAAGCTATTTTAGGGAATTATGGAAAAGGAATGAAAATAGACCATACAAGGGATTTCGACGACTACACGACCATAAATACAACATATCTTGGGCACTAGTGGAGTCATCCGTACTAAAACAGAGTTACATAACCTTCCTGCAGTTACACTGATAGTTTTTATTCGAATGAAAATTGCCAGCAAACTACAAATGCCTTGGCAAAATTTGTCTTGATACAGTACAACGACCTCATCCTGACAAGTAAGGTGGCAAAAATACTCTCATCTTTTTCCCGCATCTGCAATGCACATACACATGTCTAAGAACATATTATACATATTCGACTGGGGTAAATAGACTGTTAAGAATACAGTCATTTTACAAAGCTGTGGTGACGACGATAATGATGACGACAACGCTGGTGGTTTCATATGGTCTGGTATGGTAGATCTTCTCCACACAAATGGAATATTACATGACATTGACTACCGCATTGTGCGCCGAAAAGATTATTATTCAAATTAATACTCTTTCTTCTCCCGCTTCTCGACAAACACTTCCATCAACGAAGAAAACCTTTGTTCCAGCACAGCTGCATGTTGCTATGACTGTCGTCTACGTCGCCGTACGTTTCCCGAGAAGGAATGCTGTGTACGTGGAATATGAAAGAGAGAATGAAAAAAGTTTGCCTTTTCACATCAAAGCTCTTTTTTTTTGTCTTTTCTCTTTACAGAAAGAAAAGGTCAAGTTATCATCGTTATGATTATCACCATTATTGTCACTAGAAAAGAATAAGAAACAGCTGCCAGCGTGCTGCCACTTTTGCTTCTGCTGCTGGTAATACTGCGCTCTGGTATGGCGCTATGATGACATGAGTGAATGGTGGTGGCACACTGTAGCAAGCAACTTTCTTTTTACGAGTTTAAAAAAGGAACGTGAGAATGAGATATGGCACATTAGTGTTACGTCGTTCCTATTTTGTGTTCCTATTACCCATTATGTCTTCCTTTCATGAAACTGAGAATCCCAAGGAAAAAAATTAACATTCACAAACCCGCTGTTGTTTTTAGGATCCATTAAGTTTATTTTTGAGCGAGCAAGTAGTCTTCCGTTTGTCTTCACATTTCTCCCCAGTTGTTATTTTTGATAAAGTGGGCTACATTGTAAGACAGAGAATGAGACTGATTAAGTCTTCACAAATTAGAATGTACTTTTCCATTTAAAAACACACATTTGCATTCTCCGTCTGTGTGTGTGTGAGTTCTACAGCCGCTCAAGAGAGCGAGTTCAAATCCGCTTACACCTTGTCATACCCTTCTTGTGTCCTGTAAAATAATACGTAATTATCTGTAACAAAACCTGAACGACTAGAAGAGCCTAGACGGCGTACTTATAAACTATTCAGCGAGTCAAGTTCAATCAGGGAAACTTCAAACTCTGAAAAGGGTCTAGGGTTTGAGCCCAACTGCGGTGCCGAGAGCTGGATAGAATCACGTAAGCTTTAAAGAAAGAGCGACATAACGTGATAATGGCTATAAGAGAGAAAAATGTGTGTGACAGAGAGGAAAAGAAAAATAATTAGGCAACTTTATACTAGGTTGGAATGAAATGCCGAGTGAGCCTAATTTTGTGTGGGATCATCAACACTCGATTCATGCTCAATAAAACCGTTGGAATTAGCAAAGATGGTGAAAGGAGTTAAAGTCATACGAATATTAACACCATCATGCCATTTTTAACGCTTTTCTGAATGTTTGTTTTAGGCTCTACAGAAAACGACAGTGCAAGCTTTCTAATTGTAGGCCTTGGTGATGGAAGGAAGGGCTGGAAAAGAAAAGCGTTTCTGTTATTCCACAAAACCACCACATGTACCATTGTTTTACAAACATATCGTGTGTCATAGAGAAAGCAAGCGTGTAATTTTATTTGAAAAAAACTTGCGCGCCAAAATATAATTACGGTGTCAAAATATAAACACTGAGAAAGGAAAAGAGGGAAAGTCTAATTGGGGATTCTTTTTTCTAGTCAAAGAAACTAAACGGTGGTTAGGAGCTTTGTGAGATTCAAAATTCAAAAAAAAAAAGAAATTTAGAACAACCTCGTTAAATGTACATACATATCAACATGCCTATACTCACATGCAATGTTTTTAAACGCGAACAAGTAATTTGGTAGCTTTACTTTATTACGTAGCTAAACTCAAAATTCTGAGCAACCGCTTTGGACAGCATTGTTTGTCTGTCTGTCTCTTAACACACTTTCCATCACAGGCTATTAATTAGAGAGAGAAAATGGTCAGAGATATTCTGAGAAAGTGACAGGGGAAAGACGTAAGAGGAATTTTTATTTGGCCAATAAACAGCACATTATTTTATCGGCTCAGACGGGCCTATCGCTTACTCCCTACTTCTGCAACCGTTTTCATTATTCACCATTGAAGTAGTATAATCATTTAGCGCGCTAAAAGTCTTCCATATACAGACACCACCCTTTTAGGTTTGTGCGAGTGGTGAATTTCCAGCTGCGTAAAAAGGTTCGCACTGAAGGCACGTCTAAAAAGAAAGTTTGTTTGTTGGTTAGTCGTTACATATATTACATGTTACATTTACTTCAACACTGTCATTATAAGTCCATTTTTGAGGAGCCCAACCGTACAAAAAGCTCACTGCAAACAAGATCCGTCCTCTTCCCACCCCCACCCACAGGCAAACCACGAAACCACCTTCAAGAGGGAAAATAAAAAACCGTAAATTAATATTGTTTGTGTGTAGGTAGGCAATTCTACCTCTGTTGCTGCCTCAACTTGCTTCACTCTGCCGTTTGTTATTGTTGCAAAGACAACGAGAGAGAGAGAGAAAGTGAGAGGCAGAGTAATTTGTAGAATTTGTAGAAAGTGTAAGAGTAACTCTGCGTGCCTAAGCACCCAGTGCAATAAATATCTGTACGGGGGAGAGTACACACATTCAGAGTAAACCTTTCACTACTTGACCCTCCATTATTACTATTTAAAGTTAAAAGCCCGCTATGGTGTGAGGGGTCGGTTTTTATAAACAACACCGTGTGAACGGCCCCTTGAAGATGTATGCAAGGAGAAGAAGAAGAAGAAAAGGGAGAGATTTATTAGTTTGGCTCCCTGCAAAGAAACCAACCCACTGGGCTAGGTTAGGCCACCAGGTCCACACATATACGGACTAAATAAAAAGTTATTCTGTCTAACTGTAACTGAACTAAAATTCACTCCAATGATTTCATAGAGTAGTGCGAGGGGTAGGGGGAAAGTGGGGGAAACTACATAAGTGAAAAAGTGTATCTGCATATTATGAACCCAAAACCGAAATGTTTCATTTGTCCATGCAGTCTATACCATCATCGGGAGTAAAGTAAGAAACAACTTAAAAATGAAAAAAAAAGTTTTTTTCTGCTGTTCTTCTCGTGCCTGAGAACTCACAAGTTACCTTGTTCGTTATTATTTTCTTTTCCAAAAGTCTCCTCTTTTTCGTCTGTTTCGTGTGCTGCAGCAAGAAAATATATTACCTATGCATACATACCTTTATTACAAATTTTAAGCGTTTTTTTTGTTTTTGTTTCTTTTATCCCATATTATACCATGTAACCATTTTTCATGCATTGTTAAACTTCTGCTCGGTTGTTGTGCTGTTTTAAAAGTAAAGCGGGGAAGTTGTAAGAGTAGTTTCTCTCAAGTTTGGTGAACAGTAGTGGTAGCGTTGGCGGCAATGTTGTTAGAAGCAAGGAAAATTCAAGAGTAGAACAGTGAGACCGAAAAAAAACAGAGTTCCTATTTTATTCAAACTTAAAAACAAAACGACGCGTTTAGCCCGAGCCGAGTTCGTAGTTTCCACACAACAAGTTTCAAACAAGTTGTTGTGAGCCAGTGAAAAATGTTTAATGTTGCGTCTTGTAGTAGTTGCAGTAGCGGCAGCAGCAGCAACAGAGATGACGGTGCAGAGGTAGAATAGTACGAGTAGTAGTAATAGTGAGTCCCCTTGAGCAATTAACTTTGTTTCCTTTCTCTTTTATTCTTTCCTAGTGAATAGTCGTGTCCCTTTTCTTTTGACGCTACCACCGCCACACTACCACCGCCAACCAAATAAAAACTAATTTTCAAGGCCATGATCATTTTCTCCTTTGTTTTCCTTCTCTTCTTATTTGAACAACTTTTTTCCTTTCTCGACCCGGCCTCCTTTATACAATCTTTAATAAACACAAAAAAGTTGAAATCCACCAAATACAGACTTTGCTACTATGCCAACTGCTAAGCGTGCAGCAGTACAAGGAGAAAAAACTGTGTAGAACAGAAAGCACAAAGTAGTTTTTACTTTCTACCGCTTCTTCTTCTCGTCTGATTCTTTTGTTCGTCCCTACTGTTCCTGAGTAGCTTTGCAGCATCACAACAAACTACCTATCTATACAAGCGCCAAGCGGTATGTGCACTCACTGAAAGAACAGGCAATTTTTTAAATGAAAGATAAATCCATTTTCCATTTCTTCCCCTTCGTAGCCAGCCGAGGTCCTTCCGGCTATTTACTCACATTACATAATAACCTGCTCAACGCTGTGGTAAAGTAGCACATTGTAGAAATATTTTTTGTGCTGGCACGCCTCGTGTCCTTTTCTCTCCTTGCCTGATGTCTTTCAATGAACGTTGTGGATAGGTGACACGCTCACCGCGAAATTATGAATACTTTATAATTTCCTTCTCGCGCAAGGGAAGACATGCGGAGGAGGAAGAAAACCTCTGTAAATATTTTAACAAGTACATTGCAGTTGCAGCGTCATCGGCATCCAATGCAACTGCTTGCAGTGCGCGAGCTCCCTTACAAAATCAAAATCGACACTTTTCGCTTATTTCTTGCTTCCCGTACGTTTCCGCCTAGTTGCATAATGTGTCACGTCACGAGATTGTACATTTTTTGTTGTCGCCACAAACGAAACGTACATTTATCATCATAAAAGCCATATTAACAAACGACATCCAGAATAGCATGTTCAACTTTTTTTGACGATGAATCGAGCAACGTTGTTGGACGGGGAAGTAAGTAGTTTTTTTATTACTAAAAAGCATGGCAAGTAAGCACACGCTTTCTTTGCCACGAGCCGTATGTCATGTACCCTCATTGGTACGTATGACAACTGACATGTTGAGTGACACTGAAAATTCTCCCCTTTTCTGGTTTTACTGGGTGCTCATCCTCATCTGCTCTGGGTCTGTACGGTTACATTTCATCATGTCATTTATGCTTGCCCACCCACTCAATCTGCCAACATATTTTTATTTTCCTGCATACTATAACTTCCGTTTGTGTGAGTGTATATCCTTGCTAAGGCTCTTTGTATGCGTCACCATCCTTCTCTTGAAAAAGCTAACTTTCAGAAGAATATCAATTGTTGTGTTGTGTGTGGGTGTAATTTTTCTAGGAACACTTGTTGTGCTGCTGTTGTTGGCTTGCAATGGGTGAGCTGTGCGCTAGGAGCTTTTTAGAGAGTAAAGCGTTGATAGTAGTTGATGGTGATATCATGTAAAATATTCATGATTCATGGCAGCGACCGACGAGCAAAGGAGAAAATTTGACTATTAATGGAAAAAAATGTAGACGGATGATGATGCTGGTGTGTGGGTGCTCTGGTGATAGCAGGCAGCAAGGGGCGATACAAGAAGCTTGTTACTTTTCATCTCGAATGTGCCTATTTGTTATGAAGATTACGACCAAATACACACAGACACACGGCTTTTTGCGTTGCTATCGTTACCTCTTGTACACCATCCCTATTACTGCTGCTACTGTATGATGGTGCATTTCTGAGATGAAACGATTTTTTTCTCGATTGCCTCCAGCATATCACGGACTCAAACCAATTTTTATAGAGTTTATGTTGGAAAAAGATAAACATTTGGGAAATGGTGGACGGGAAATGGTAAACGAGAACGCCGAACTCCCACAAACACGAAAGGATACAATATCCCGGTTTGATAAATACGACTACTAACGAGACTTCAAAAAAAGAAGACTGATATGACGAAAGGCTAAAAAAGAGCACCCAGAATTATTACTTTTCTACAACAAGTACTACACTGCCACCAGCTCTGAACTCTCTAGGGTGGCACCAGCAGTACTAACTGGATCCTGAGTGATTTGATGATATAGAGTTTTTGGCAGGGGAATTTCTCCGTTGCTACTGCTCTATCGTTGCTGCTGTTAGGATACTAGAGAAAAAGCCAATTTCATATTTTAAGTCCCTACAAAAATGTAATCTTTTAGTTGGTTTACGTGGGTGACTCTTATTGCTAAAGTTTTTACCTTTTTTTCCTCGCACTCTTTCCCATTCACTTAGTAGTGTAGAGCAGCTAGTTGTGAAAATGTACAAAATCTACTCACATATATGTCTACTTTTCATGGTAATACCAGTTGATGGCAGTGACGACGACGACAAGGGGATGATGATGCTGTCGTTACCACGTAAATGAACGTGTGTCTGGCAAGGGAAGAAGGTCTCTCTGTCATCACCGACGTCGTTGAGTATGAGTACTGCAAACTCATAAACACAGAAAAGTTGTTTCTGTGATAATGATACGTGGATGAAGTAGGTAGTAGGTGGATGAAGGAAACCTTGTCAATCTTACATTTTCTGTAACGGATTATTTGATGAATGCTTCGTTCTGGTAAAGTCGTATAATATGAAATTTGGTGCAGTTGCTGGTTGCCAACAAATAAGGTACCAAGAAACGAATTAGAAAACAGCTTTGAAATAAATTAAAGATGCTCGCGTATGAAAAGCAAAATTGTGTCTCCAGCTTGAAAGCAATTAACGGATGAGTCAGTGTCCTTTGAAAAGGGAGGAAAATGAGTACTCCCTCTCAGCATTCATTTAAATTTTTTAAGGACTGGTACAATTTGTGAATTTCTCTTCTCTCATTTAACAAATTATGTTTGCAAAATTTTACTACTGGGTTTAGTTGTCAGTTTGAGTTTCATATTCTGTAAAGCACGCGAGGAATGAGTAATGATGGCAGTAATACAGAGTAGAAATGCTGCAGCAAAATATATTGTTATTTTATGGCAAATAACTGCATAAATCAGCAGAAAAAAACGTCCAAAGAAAAATCTTTTCTTTCTACTCTCCCAACTCTGGTACAGAGTCACCCTGACTTTAGTTCCAAAAGAGTGAACATTCAGCAAGTAAATCCATGTGGATGACGACGACAACGATGATGATGGCAATGACGGCGACAACAAGAATATACCTTCTTCTCTTTCTCTGCTTTTGGTGATCTTCAGGAAGACTCATTTTTATTTGCTTTTTGATGGTTATTAGGAAAATAATTCTTGTAACTCACTCAGTTCAGTTTTGCCTGTTCATTTCACTCGCGAGCATTAACAAGAAGACAAACATGTCTAACATGTCTTGTACATTAAGTAAGTATGGAAAACCGGGGGAATAGGGAAAACAAGGGTGAGTTGAAGAAGGAAAGAAAAGCATATTATGATTGCCATTTTTTCTGTTTTTTCTCTTTTTACTCGGCTCTGAAACTTTACGTTCATCGGAAAATCATTTCCATTTCCCTGCGTTTATAACTACCCAACTGACTCCCTTGCTACCGGTGATAGTGAAGCAGTCAGTCACATGACCAACCAAACTACTTACAATTTTCTACAAAGTATGTACATGTACAAGCAAATCAATGCAAAAGAAAATACACCCTTTTTCTTGGCAGTTACCATTTTTTCCTTCAGAAGAGTTCAATATATTATCATGGGTCATTCCATGTTAGCCATGGAGCAGCAGGACTACTAGGGAGTATTTTGCTATCGCCTAATTTCAAGTGCACAGCCACAGCAGTGGCACCAAGCTCCTACTAGCAGTAACAGCAAAAAGCAAGATGTTCGTTTTTCTCTCCTCAACTTGTCCAATAAGTCGAGAAATAACGGATAGGAAAAAAAAACGAAAAAGTTCCCTTTTAACAACAAGTATTAAAGTAATGGTTATTCTTTTTTTGCTTCTTTGATACTCACGTTAGTTATCTTGAAGAAGCAGGAGCGTCAACAAAACAAGCCCTCTTTTATCCTCCTTATTTCACCCGCCCCTATAAAACGAGAGAGAAAAAAACAGCACTCAGAGGACATGAAAAACAGGAAAAAATCGGTTGTTTGTCAGTTTGTTCCGCTGCCTTCCCCCGTATTTCGCTCTTTTTTCCATTCCCCGTTGCCAGAAAAACATATTCTGAATACTCCAAGTTATCAAAGCACATTTTAAATAGGAGACCAACAAGTGAACTTGTTTTCGTTTTAGCAATGCATAACATAAACACACACTACAAGGAAAGCCTTTTTGCTTTTATTTATTATTAGGCAAAAAATTATTATCAATATTCAGCCTAATACTTGAGAACAGATGAGATTCGGCTCATTGAGCACACAGTAGTACCGGCCATAGCTAGTTCTGTCGCCCATTTATACTAGAAAAGAAAAAAAATCTTCAAACTTTCAGCAGTAAAAATGTAGTAATAAAAAGGCCTGGTAAGTTCTTGTAATCCAGAAAACCTTTGACATTTTTCCTTCATAAAAAGTAAATAAATAGCAGGGGAGAACAGCACTGCCATCACCATGAGCAATAGCAACACAACAACAAGAATAACAAAATAAACATTAAAAGTTATAGTTGTTACCCTTTCACTCATCAGCTTTAAGCGTTTCTCAGCGAGAACGAAAAAAAACACCAACAGACTACTTGTTTAAAACTATCATCACTACTTCACCACCACCACTTGTTTTATCATCATCAATATTTCAATTCCATAATTTATGGATTGTGCGGCTCAAAAGTTGGGAGCATCTGCTTGTTGTTCTTTTTTCTCCTATCCCCCCTTCCAACAATTTTCTCTTCATATATATATTTTCCTGTTACGACTGCTGCTGCTTCTTTACTACTTTTCATACAAGTATTATTTTTTCATGGTAACATTGTCTACAACGCTTTCTGTCACGTACCATTATCATCTCTTTCCTTTTTTGCTGACCGGTTTCGGTGGAGAAAAAAGTATTCCTTTGTGCTCGCTACTCCCAAGTTTTTCTACTTTCTGCAGTGCATCATATGTGGTAAAATATATTACCGCTGCTGCTGTACACCCGTGTTCACAAAACAATAAGCTATCAAAGGGTAGTGCTTTCTCTTTGACTCGTAACGTAGCAAACTAACGGGGGCGTAATAATATAATGTAATATTAATAATAATAGCAATGAATGAGTCCACTGCGGTGACAGCTTCTTACGCTGTCCATGATACTTTTTTCTCAACTGTTTCATCCGTAACTATGTAATGTGTTTCCTATACCAGAACTTGTGATACATCATGTGAGTAGTTTTTAGTGGGGAAAATGTCCATTTTTTTCGCTACATTTTTTTCACTTGACGATGATTATGATACTTGTGTCCTTTTTGTTCTGCCAAGTGTGACAACGACAAGAAATAAAGGATATTTTATAATCGTTTGACCGTTCCTTGTGTAGCTAAAGTGTGTTTTGTGAGTTGCTGTGGACCTGTCCGTCCCTACAACAGCAGTTGCCCGAATGTAGCGGAAAGGGCTTCCAACTGTACACGTGATTTTTAGTTGTAGATATGTCGGCATCTCAGACTGTGTTTTCGGGGGTTTGAATATCACATCGATCTGGTCACACTGATGAATACACTCAACTAAAAATCCTGACGGGGTAGGAATATTGCCAAAAATAACGGTATATTGTTACAAAAAGATTTAAAATAGGCTCTACGTTTGCATAGAGTTGGGTTATGTGGTTGGAGACGTGTTATCAGGTGACCGAGAATCTTACATCGGGCGGTAGTACTACGTTAGCCCCGCTACTTTTTGTGTCTTGCTTATACCCCACTCTCTGGTCTTTATGAAGATATACATACAACAATGAATTGTAGAAAAGTACTTTCTCGTTTGTCTTGCCAAATCTGTTAGCTTTTTAGATTTTAGGCGGATACTCGTGGTTCTGGAATTAAAAGCACGCTTTTTTCTTATTTCCATCATGTCGTCGTGCTTTATACAGATGTATTTCAGTCATGTACTCTGGATCATGCACGTACATATGTATATACACATCTGGATTTCATATTTTTGCCCATTGGTCCGACCAGTTCCTTTTCCCGTTTTTCCACAAAACACATCCGTCGACCCCGTCGCCACCAACACAAGACTACGTTAAAGGATGGATGTTTCATGTCGTGTTGTGGTCACAAAAAATGTTGGTGTTAAACTCGGAGAATGCATTACAAAAGCTGACAAACAGTTCATTCTGTTATTTTTCAGCCAAGCTGTGTAGTTCGACTTTGTCATATAACCAAGCTTTCCCTGTTGGTCATATGCAGTAGACAAGCATGCCCATACTCCCAAGAAACTCTGCTTATCTTCTGAAATACGAGAAGCGTTGTTATCGTAGATAACTTTCCAGTTTCTTGATGAATCGCGTAGATCGTACAAGCGAATACACCATTCGCTGGTATGCCATCAGCTACGTCAGCAGTTTATTTAACAACCCTTGAGTAGATCAAGAAAAGAAAGCATGTAATCATATTTTTCTCTTGTGATAGATTTAACACAAAGTACAGCACAACACAAAGAAGCAAAATTTAACGGGCTCCAGGAAAAGAGTAGTCAAGTTTCAAAGAAGTGCATAAAAATTCGAAGGACTTGAGTAAAAAATAAAGAGGAATGAGAAGAGGAAGGGGAGAAGGAGGAAGAGGGCGATGCAAAAAGTCGTTGTTTTTATTCAATGGTATGGTAACAGCTCTGTAACGAGGCTGTAGAGCATGGCAGGGGGTACACAAAAATAGTGTTGTAGAAAGTAAGTCAAGTCAGACAGAGGAAGAGAGAAAGGGAAAAAGGACAACCATTTTGTCCATTTTTAGCAACCACCAGACCAAAAAAGCACACACACAAATACCTACACAGATTATTATATATACCAACGCGTATTCCTGCGTATTTACATACGTATGAAAAATATATACATATATTATGGCTACTGTGAGAAGGATCTTGTATAAACACATCTCTCCGTAGTACATTGGCCAATGTAACATGACCATAGCAGTAATAGTCAGAGCCAATAGTAACGGCCCTCTCAAGAAACAACCACCAATAATAATAGCCTTTAACTAACAATAAAAAGAAACAACAATATTGTCGCTGTGCTTTTGCTCACTCAACCTTCTTTTGTACTTTTTTGTTGGTGCGTGTACTCCTGATACGTATGTAAAAGGCACCACCACCATCACAATGGCAGTTGTCGTCGTGATTTCAATAAAATAATCCACTGATTCTTCGCCCATTTACAAAAGAAAAGAGATGTGGTGGTGGGGAAGAAAGGAAAATGCTTGAAAGGTAACACTTACTCTTGTTACTTTATTGGTTGTTGAGAAGTAACCAAAAGTATTGTATAAAATAATAAATGGGGAGTGAGAGAGAGAGAGAGAGAAAGGGGGTCTGTTTGTGCGGAAACGAAAAAAGGGGAAAGGTAGAGTAAAGTAAAATATAGGAGAATCGAAATCTCTTTTTTCTCATCAAATAACCGCTAAATTCTATATTGTTCAGAGATATATAAAACCTACACAGTGCTTTCACTGTAGTTTTGACACACACACACGAAAAAAGAAAAACCGTTTTATTACGCGACGCTGGGAGAGTGCTAAACCGAAAGTTGTTTGGTGGCAGTGGTGGTTGAAGCAGTAACGTTCCCTATATACAAAGTCAGTTGGTAACAAAAATAAAAATAAATGCGTAGGTTCATACCCACATGTAATATAATAAGTAGGACGAAACACCATATTATTGTAACCCTTTCCCTTTTTTCTGTACACATTTAAGTTTCCTATTATTTGAGAGAAGGCAAACTATGTCTTTGTGTCGCCGCATGGTGTTTGGTGGTATCTACTATGTTGGCAGTATTAGAGAGAATGACCATAATATGATGATGAGAATGTGGACTGCCCACCAACATCTAAATGATCTTTTTCTCTCTTTTTACCACCAGTGTCCCAGTAAATATCCTGTTTCGTTAAATCTCGATCAGAGAGTACAAAAAAGAGTTTATGAGGTTGTATTTGATGGTGCAGCAGTGGAGAGCCAAATATTGACTCGGCTTGAGTCGCGTCGTCGCGTCACTAGTGTGGTTTTGCTTTTTTATTCTTTCACCTTTCCACCTGTTTTAGGGGTATTCTGGTACTTTGTTACGCGTCGTTGAAATGAACAGACTTGTTCAATTTTCCGCGAGACAATTATTCTTTTGATTCAACTTTAAAAATTTCTCTTGGCCGGGCATGGCGTGCAAGACTACTACACTTCTACATGTACATTGTATATAGCTGTGTAGTATATAGCATTGTAATACTGTATGCAAACAACGTCGACAATCTGTTCATTTAAGAGAAAAAAAGTAACGAGGAGAGAAACGATAAAAATTTGTTACGTTTCTTTCCATAAACGTGTACGTATTGTTTTATAATTTTGTTCTTTTTTTTCTCTAACCTTTTTTATACAGCTTATTCCAGTTGATTGTTTAGCAAGCTGGGAGCGAAGGAACAGCAAAAAAATTGGCGCTTCTCCAAGCAAAATTCGTAGTGGTAAGAACAAGAGATTTGCACTGTGCACCAGGCGAAAATCAACGTCTCTATTGCAGACGTCGTATGAATTGGTAAAAGCTGGTGGAAACAGACCAGCCGCTGAAGTATGTATACAAGTGTGTATTCTGCTAAACATATAGCTAGCTACCTCTACACTACAATAGAAAATGTGTTTGTACCTGAAAAAATCAAGAGTAGATACATGCACATGCTATGTTCATACATGCATACATACACATGCTTTAAAATGTGAAAGTGAAAATAGGAAGCGAGTACTTTTTGGCGGTATGTGGGATTATGGAGAGAAAATGAAGGCAGTGATGACGATGATGGTGATGATGACAACAGTGCATTTCCCATATCATTCAGTCTTACTTCTGTTCTCTTTAGCCGTTTACTAAGTCCTCTTCTTCTTTCTCTGCGTAAATATTTTCTTTTCTTTTGTGCCTCAATGTTTTTCTTCTCACTTTCACTCACAGTGTGTTCGTTTTTCTCTTCTGTTGAAACAAGAAGTGTACAAGTATCCAAGCCATACCTAGTTTTTACCTTGCCATTTTGGTGGTGGTGGTGATACCAGTATTGGTAGCATATGTGCAGTGCAGTAGGATAATGACCACCAAGTAAAGAAATGGGAAAGCTGGTGAGAAAAAAGTTGCTCATGCACTAGCTTTCCTGTAGGAGCCCTATTTTAATGTTCACACAGAGAGACTTAAAGTAGGCAAAATTGGAGTTGAGTGAGTGGTCTTTGCGAGTGTGTATGTGTGTGTGTTTTGGTGAGGTAGACAGATACTTTTTTCCTTGAGCTTTTTCTAAATCTTAACATATTTTCTCCTGCTGATGTAAAATAGCCCCTTTTTGGGTGTACGTGTTACAAAAGAGAATCCAAAACACAGACACACAGAGACAATGTGAAAGAAGAGAAAAGAAGACGGACACATTGTGAAAACGCACATAAGAAGCAAGAAATAGACAGAGAGAGAGAAAGAGAGTTGGAACTAGAACAGAGGAAAAAGGCAATGACGAAGAGCATTAAATTTTATGACTCTTTTTTTTCTCAGTAGTGTAGTATGTATGCACAGTGAACAGACAGACTTTTACTTCCACCCACTACTACTATTACTATTACATTATATTACATTACCACTACTACAACTTCTTTCCCGTCTATCCCTTCCTTCTGTTTTTTGCTTATTTTTAGCGTTGTTCTTCTTGTTATTACTCTCTTTCTCTCTCATGAAATAATATGAGAAGGAAAAGAAGAGTTTTTGACGACTATGACAACGGCGACAACGAGCAAGATGAAAACGGCCGTAGAAGACTGCTTTTGTCATAATGTAGCATATCATGACCAACCAACTTTTCTGGTCAGAACAAAATCTCTTAGAGCGAGAAAGGACAGCGGAAAACGAGGAGAAATGGAAATGGAGACAATGCACAGAAAATAGCAAAGCAGTGCATTAGCTGGCTACTGACTGATAATAATATGATGAAGGTAAATGGGTACTACCGCTGTTACTATTGCCCCACCACTTCTGTTACCACTGCAGCCGCCACTTCTTGTTAGCAAGAAGTAATGGAGGATTCTCTAGATGCATGCTTTCTTGTACAACCCTGTGGTAACTCTTTCTGGGGAAAATATTATTTTGCATGCCAAAATGCTCCCGGTCCACATAAAACATAGACTTCTGGTTGCACTATAGTTTTACCTGCTGACGTTATAGTCCTTTGGTGGGATATAGCCGAGAGGAAGGCAGTCACTTTCCTGTAGTATTATTATTACATAAAACGTGCAGTTTAGTGGTGCTACTGGCAGTGAAGGTAGTATTGTGGCGGTACTAGTGCATAAATTCTTCTGCCACCACGGGTAATGTACTAGATGTACATAGGTGGTAGTGTAAACAAAGTGTGACCACGAATAATGTGTCGCTTATTCTCTTTCTACTGCTGTGTCTGCATTTTGGTACGTAGGTTCATGGGTACACGGGGACAAGTATATATCTGTTGGTTGTTGGTTTGGCAGAGTTAAAAGTAAAATAACATAATTTGAGAAACCCATAAAGACACACCATGTGTCTACTTTCCCGGTTGGGTTATCATCGTGTTGACTATATGGAGAATATTTATGTCTAATGGATACACTTCTTGTTCCTCTGTTTCTGTCTCCGTTTTTGGCAGTTGATCAATTTGGCAGTTTTTTGCACCAATTTTATACTCATTTGGCAATATTATTGGTAATAATAATGCAAAGAGGGAGGGGAAAGAGGGTGAGAGCGAGCGAGAGAGAGAAATGGGGGGAACTGAAAAGGATACATAAAAACGACCAGAAATATTATGCGGAGCGTGAGAGCATAAATGGATGGACGGGAGATAAAAAAAAAAAAGAGGAAAACTTGCAATTTTCTACATTGAGTATGGTACTAGTAGTGACTAGTGACGCGACGGTGTGATGGTATCATCGCCATCATTATATTATTCTCATAAAAGTCAGCAAACTCGAGCAGGACAACAACACGCGACATAAACAGCCTTTTGTTGTGATGAGCATTATGAAAATCGGTGTGGCTCCGCTCTTTTTTTACTTGTGCAATCGTTATTAGCACCGAGGCTGGTGCTATTGTTGTTTTTAGAACGGTGATCGATTAGAACATGAAATCTGAGAAAAAAATTGATCACATGAATAACCATGCTCATATTGGTATTCATGAAACTTTTGCGCGCAAACAAACACACTCGTGTTGTACATGTGATTTTTAATCTGGTAATGACAATGTGAACCATGTATAATGTCGTGTAACCTTATTATTACACGTTGACTGACATGACTGCATGATCACACGGAAATCCTAAGTTTTCTCGTAGGTTCCAACTGATGACAGTACAGTGTAATCACTGTCACCCGTCTGCCGGATAAAACGCAGAGCAGGCCAGAATTTAGGAGCAAAAAAGAAACCAGGCTACAACGTCGTTGTGGATGATTGAAGCAATATCCCTTCGTTGTTCAAGCCAATGAACCGTTGACCAGTCTATTATTTATTTATTTCTGTAATTTACCCATTTCCGTCACTCTAGGCTGGCCTGTCATAGATTCCAGTAGAGGCAAACTAAAGGTCGCTACCGTTTCTACTATTTCACATGCTTATGTAAATATCGGACAGAGCATGGTGCCACCAACAACCCCATGTCCAGATGCATTGTTCTTATACTTCCCCTTGCTTTTATTCCATTAACATTTAAAGTAGCATTACATCATTAGAATCATTATAGCGTCGTCAAAGTCGTAACATTAGTAGTGGTGACTGGTGACAATATAGCTATCCTTGTGTTCTTTATTAGCTCTATTTGTGTACACAATTGCATCAAGCAGAGTGTCAACCGAACGACAACGGTTATTCCTCATTTCACGTCATGCATTATTTTTTTGCTGTAAATATTTTAAGACAGAAGAAAGGAGTGGCGGTGGTAGAAACTATCCACTATGTTTTGGGTTGTTTAACGGAACGAGAACTTACCGTTACGACCCCCATATTAAATCGACACTGTATACATAGCCGTCATGTTTTGAGCACATTTCCCTTTCGCTGTTGTTGTGGTTTTGTGTGGAGTACAGTGGTCGTCGCGGGGATGATGTGGAAGCTCTTCAAAACGGCTACTGTGGTGGGTGCAGCTTGTTAGACAACCGTTATTTCATTTCCACTCTCTGTCTGCACCATGACCATCATCATCTCCCGCTATGGCTACCATACGGTACGTTAGCAGGAAACAAGTGTGGCGGCGGTGATAGTTGATCCCGCTGCTCAGAATGGTGACGATGATGGTGCGGGTAATGCTAGCATTTTATTTCGCAATGTAATAATAAGTACCTATTGTAGTGGATGCTACAGGGGTGATGGTAATAGTGGCACACTGGTGTAATTAATTATTTCCCCTTCCATTTATTCCGCCCAATGATTGTTACGTGAAGTGTACAATCATTCCTCTCTCTCTCTCTCTCTTTACCCTTTACCCCATTCAGGCAGTTTCGCCATTTTCTATTTACTGGAAATAATGTTATGTTGGCTTTGGTTGGCCACGACAAGGACTTGATAACGTTGTTGTGAGAGGTTGCCATGTAGTATGTGTCCATTGCCCATGAACGTGTGTGTGATCCATCCTTTTATCCACCGTTCAACTTCAACCCTTTTCCAGTCATGCTGAATTTGAAGAGTTGCAGTGGAACTGCTCTGCTGCTAGTGCATGGCTGCTACTAATATAAATTGGGGAAATTGGTTTGTTTAGTTTTCCATCGACCACTGCACCACAACGCATAATGGAGACAAGTGAGCACAAGATTGAGAGTCAAACCAGTAATGCGAAATCGACGTAACTTTTGAAAAAGTGTGTGGCAGCGGAGGTATGTACAGTTGAACGTAGTAATGCCACGGTGAGCGCAATGGTACATGTTTTACAAGTGTGTATGAGCATGAACACGGTTTGTCGGTGTGTATCAAACTACTGAAAGAGGATGAGATGGCTTTCTGTAGAGATAAAAATGATACGGTACGTACATTAAAGACATTCATACATACGCGCGTTGTGGCCAAATTAACTTGTCCAAACTGTGAATCGATTAGTTTGTGTGTGTGTGTGCCTCTGTGTGCGTTCTGTATTTTGTTATTACTCCAGATATCTCAAATAATGATGACGACGATAGTGATGATGATAATGGTTAAGTACCTCATTGAATTATACGGGTATTATCATCGTTGATATCGCCTCTCTCCCGCCGCTACTGAATCTGCTATTATTATTATGTTTGTGTGTACTTAACTTTGTATACTTTTTGCAATGAATCTGTTGTTATGGTTCCACCACCGTTTCTCCGGCACTGAGAGACCGCTACATGGTACAACTTCGACTAGTTCTCCTGGTGCTGCTGACTGGCCAGAAATGATCCCAGTGATGATGATCATAACAATGACGATGATTACGCCAAGTTTCCGGTTTGATTCCCCTCTCCTCTCCCACCCCTTTTTATTCTCCTCCTGCACATAATGTGATTGAACCACAGAGAGAGAGAGAGAGGCAACTAAGAGTAGGTATCCTGCTGTGTGTTTTGTATGTGCCCCACTGCCTATCCTAATGATGGTTGTGTTGATATTGTAGGCAATCTTTTACTGGTGTGGTACACTGGAATGAAGAAGCGGAGAAGAAATGTTGTGCAAACAATCTCGCCAATTGTTATATATATACACACATCACATTACATAACATCTCATCAAAAATGTATTGAATAACTTGATCGTTCATGTTCGTTATTCTCTCTCCCCCTTTAGCTTCCGACTGCCTATCACCCTCAGACACAATATGCTGGACCCAGTCATTATGATGATACTCCAATGTTGATGATTGTGCTGTTCCGGTGCAATATCTTTCTAAAATGTGATTCTTCCGTTTGTAACAGACAACAGACTTTATGCTCACACTTTTATGGCATACAATCAATTCCTTTTATTTAGTCGTTTCATTGAAACATATGATTATTACCATTACACCATACTCATATTTACTTTTAAAAATATATACACTCTAGTAGACGGTTACAAAATGCAATTCCCCGGTTTCCTGGTTGAAAAAAGGAAGGAAGGCTATGTGGAGGCAGAGAAAGTCTGAAAACAATTTCCTGTTATGTTGATGATTCCATCTGTTCTCGTTTCTGACCATTTTATTATTACGCTTGGTTTTCGTTCTTACAATTGTTTCCAAGTCGAACAATCACTTTCACTAACTGCACGATCCCAAAGATTTGTTTGGCTTCTTACCTTGATATTTCCCTTTTGCTTTTATTTCCTGGTCTCTCCGGTTGTGAAATAAATTTATTGAAGGAACTAGTCACTGTGAGCCAGATCCAAACAGTGATATCTGATTTCCCAATCCTAATTTCATATGATGACGATTGTAGTCCGTGAGTTAGCATCACACCCTCATGTATTTATTCAGCGAGAGAGAAGAGAGAGAGAGAGAGAGGAAAGAAAGCGAAGAATGGCTGTGTACAGCAGAAATGAAGCAATGATCAAATAGGAAAACCACCTTTTTCTTTTCGGTCTCAATTTACTTTGTCTGACTGCGAGTGGTGGTGAACTTACTTTGTATGAGATTTTTCATGATCCACACAAGTCAGGTAGTGTGAATTGCATCAATGTATTTCTTGTTTTTTTGTAAAGTTGATGATGTGGTCGGCCATGGTTTGGCTTTATCTAACTTTCCCAAAACCCTTCGTGCTTTCCTATTTTCTATTTTGTTTGGTGGTTCTTATTATTATGTCAGGGCTTCCCCATCGGTTTCGTTGCACAATAGTACTGTGGTAATCTGTACCTAAAAAGTAAATGGATTCCTAGCATATATCGTTTTGGCCATCGTTTAATAGAAACATTATATTTGTCGATGCTTCATTTAATAAGTACTGCCAGTTACAATCCTACTAAGCTACCCACTATGTCCGTCTTTCCGTTTGATACTTCCCTCTTTCAGCTGCAGGGATTCCCAATTTAATAGTGTATTTCCACACTTTACACTTTCCCCGGTGATGAAATGGTTCACAATGTGTATAAAACACAAAGGTAATAGTAATCGTCAGAACAAAAAGGCTATCAAAGCATTCAGTTGTTCTGCAATCATCCTGCAACGACGCAACTTTTAATGCAAACTACCCATATATATGAGTCATCCGCTACTTAGCTAAATTCGCTTTTGAGTTTCCCCTGAGTGGTACAAAGCATTCCATTTAAAGTTGCAACAAACAGCAAAATTTACGAGTTTATTGTAGTTCAGCATTATATAAAAATCATCGTCATGATCCAGTTAAGCTGATTCGCCATTTCGGTAAACGATCTCTTTCCATATAACAGCAGTAAAATGAGTTCAAGCAGGAGTAGTAGGCAGTCAGTTAGCAATCTCTTTCACGGAATTTGTAATACTTGCACTACTTACTTACATTTAAACAAATAAAGGCAACACAAAGTAAACAGTACAAAATGGTTCCAAGAAGCACAAGTACCACAATATATACATACACTTACCATCAACCACTCTAATTGTCGTTTTCAAACTAGCAAAATTCCGTCTGTGGTCTTGGTTGGAAAATAGTCTTGGCTTTCTACCGACTAGTCTGTACAATACAGCGAGTTTAAGTACATTTATCTTGACGGGAAAAAATTATGGGTTGTGAGTCTTGAAACCGAATTATAAACAAACCACAAGGCTTTAATTCATTATCTTCCAGCCACCCAATTTTGCAAAAATGAATTGAGTGCAACATTGCTTTCCTGGTCATTCCGGCAGCTTTGCAACCATGTATACTCACTCTATGAGTATATACTATCATGCCTGAACGCTCTTGGTGGCAGGATTCCATGAATAAACAGTAACTGAACTTACGATGGGAGACCGGAACGTGTACAAGAGCGATTTGCTTAATATTCTCGGATATCATTACTCTTATCAAGACAAGTGTCGGTGATAATCCTCAGGTTACAACGGTTTACTGTTTACGAAATATCGTCAAAATAATTTTTTGTGGAGAATTTTTAATGGAAACCTTATGGGATTCAACATGGAGAAATAAAACTGACAGAAGGGCCCCATGTGCTATTTTTTAAATCAATTTTTTTCATGGCAAGCAAAATTGTTCCAATTCTCAGTTCCACAACTTACGATTTTTAAATATCTTATAAATATATATGTTATGTTATGTTCTATGTATAATATGTTCTAAATATGATTTTGAAAAAATTTTGCTTGTCGTGATAAAAAATTTGATTTAAACGAGAGCCCTATCGGGTTTTACAAAGCGGGCCCTGTACACAATAATTACTCAATATTTCATAATATAATATATCATTGTTTGTACTTTAATATGATCAACGCTTACAATTGAAATTACGACTTAATAAGAATTTAGTACACTGTACCCTTAATCTTTCTTCCAACCTACATCCTAACCCCAAGACCACATCATAAACTTCGTAAACCACCAAAATCTTCTTTAACACAAATCTGGCCATATACTGCCGCCACTACTACTAAGCTCCACTCCAGCCTTCAGTAAATCTTAATAAATTCGCCCAGCAGTGCTAAACGCCGTTCGGAAAATTCCACTTGTCCTGAATGTTTGAAACCCAGTTCTGAAAAATCTAGCTCGAATCGCGATAATTTAAACTCAACCATCGGTTTGTTTAGTACACTTTTAGCAACGAGCATTCCAACTCTAGCATTGCATAGACCACCTCCAACAAATCTTAGTCGACATCCAACAATGCTTAATCCACCTCCAACAATGCTTAGTCTACCTCCAACAATGCGTAGTCGTCCTCCAAAAATACTTAGTCCACCTCCAACAATGCTTAGTGCACCTCCAACAATGCTTAATCCACCTCCAACAATGCTTAATCCACCTCCAACAATGCTAAGTCCGCCACCAACAATGCCTTATCTACATCCAACAATGCTTAGTCCACCTCCAACAATACTTAATCCACCTCCAATAATACTTAGTCCACCTCCAGCAATACTTAGTCCACCTCCAACAATGCTTAGTCCAATTCCAACAATGCTTAATTCACCTCCAACAATGCCTAATTCACCTCCAACAATACCTAACCACCTCCAAGAATGGTTAGTCCCCGTTCATGAGTTCTTAGTCCATGGTCAGCAGTTTTTGTTCCACACATTTGATAAACATGTACATTTGATAAACATGTACATTTGATAAACATGTGCATTTGATAAACATGTACATTTGATAAACATGTACATTTGATAAGCATGTACATTTGATAAACATGTACATTTGATAAACATGTACATTTGGTAAACATGTACTAGGCATTTTGATACCTCTACTAAGCATTGGTAAACATATGCTTATCTTTGTTATGCATGAACTAATTGTAAGTATTGATAAACATATACTTTGTTATCATCATAATCATCATCATCATCACCAATGTGCAAAAATGCAAAATGAAGCGTCTGTATCTCAAAACTTACCACAGGTATCCGATGTTTTTATTGCACAACGAACATCTACGCATCGAACTACCCCTGT
>JAHZNB010004415.1:0-10810 GCA_027744295.1 Callyntrura guangdongensis
GACTTCAGTATGGGATTCGGTCGAATTCAGTTTGGGATTCTGTCGACTTCAGTTTGGGATTCGGTCGACTTCAGTATGGGATTCGGTCGACTTCAGTGTGGGATTCGGTCGAATTCAGTTTGGGATTCTGTCGACTTCAGTTTGGGATTCGGTCGACTTCAGTATGGGATTCGGTCGACTTCAGTTTGGGATTCTGTCGACTTCAGTTTGGGATTCGGTCGACTTCAGTGTGGGATTCCATCGACTTCAGTTTGGGATTCGGTCGACTTCAGTATGGGATTCGGTCGACTTCAGTTTGGGATTCGGTCGACTTCAGTATGGGATTCGGTCGAATTCAGTTTGGGATTCGGTCGAATTCAGTTTGGGATTCGGTCGACTTCAGTTTGGGATTCGGTCGACTTCATTTTGGGATTCTGTCGACTTCAGTTTGGGATTCGGTCGACTTCAGTATGGGATTCGGTCGACTTCAGTCTGGGATTCGGTCGACTTCAGTTTGGGATTCGGTCGACTTCAGTATGGGATTCGGTCGACTTCAGTATGGGATTCGGTCGACTTCAGTGTGGGATTCGGTCGACTTCAGTTTGGGATTCGGTCGACTTCCACATGCCCAAAGTTCATGATGTTCGCCAGAGGTTTAATACTGGCTTTTTAAGTTTTTTGTTGCTAGAGCTGATTCTATGGCCTTACAAGTGTTGTTCATGAGCGCTTGAAAGTTCAAAAAATATATACAACTTATAGAAGGCTACTGATATTGTGGAGGTGTATCATTGTCATAAATTCGTTTATTCCATCATCATCAACTCCATCAAAACTTGTGAAGCCCAACATTCCTTTATCCATTGCAACTTTGTTGCATACGTAAGTGAGATCGAAGATTGAAGAAGAGGATGTACGACGTAGGATACTTGTAGAGTTTACGGGGTTCTCTCATTGAAATCTGTCATACCGGCTATCATTAATTATTATGCTACTATGCTCTCCCATTAATACTCCCCTATAACGTTCAAGTCATTTTGACAGCAAAAATAAATTCTTGCGAAGAAAAAAAGGTAGCAGAGTTGTACATTCCATCATTGATGGAGACTGCATGAATGTTCACACTAACTAAAGCTTTACTGGAACTGGTAAGACGAGGGTGCACAGCCTAATGCTGGTATTTTAATTAGTTAACCTTCTTGTAATACCATTACAGCTGAGCACGGGATAAACAGTTCAGTCATCTTCTGTTAACGACGAATATGACGGAGTGTGTCTACCTTAGACACTCGCACAGGTAGGTGGTAACGATTAGGCTTTATGTTAAAAAATGTCGGCGAAGTTTGCGTGCCAAGGCGGTTCACTGATAAAGAACGGCTTCGTTGTGCCTTTCCTTAAGTACATATTAGTCACTTTCGAGCAGGTTGTTAAGTACCATGGACTGTTTGTTCATTAAAAATGGTTAATGTGAGCTGCAGGAAGACAGATTTATTGGTAATGTCATGTAGATAATTATTTCACATCTTTTGTAAACAAAATATATCAGTAATCTCTCTTCAGTCAAGTCTTAATCCAGAATACAATAATCTCAGCAACCACATACCCAAGATAACACCTGATCAGGTCCTGTGCTTGTATACAACTACTGTGAATTTCATAATAGTTATAATATAATTATAACCCACATTACGTACCAGGGATGCAGGAAAAGAGAAAAGGGAGATAACCATATCCAGTAATATTAAAGAATTTTAAACCCTGTAATTTACGTAACTATAAGACGTAGAATTTTTTAGGGAGTCCCCCCCCCTCAACCGAATTGGTTCCTACTGCCATGTTACGATTGTTAATTGAGTGGGAAATAGTATAGACAGTGTATTTTGCTGTAAACATAAATGTTCTGGAATTGAAGCTTTGAATTCAATGGAAAAATTTTTTTTTATTTTGATAGATGCCAAATTAAATCAATAAAGATGGATTGATTGTGAACTAAACAAAATTTAAGTCGTTTATTTTTCATCCGCGATGTGTTCTCAGCGGAAGATCTCCACATCAATGCATATAAAATAAATCACAACGAATGTAAACAAATGCTATGCATAAATTAATGTTAAAATAAGTTGAAATTTGTGTTCTCAAATAGTCTATAAACTTTCAAAGTTTCTTCCAGTCTTCGTAAAGAGTTGAGTGTTCGCTTGAAATCTTTATTGGACGTGGGAGTATAATCGTTTGTAGTTTTGGCATTTTAGAAGCAACAAAGGCTTTTACTTTGTTAGAACTAGATAGTGTACTCGAACCACTCCTGTGTAGATAAAACTCCTCCAGTTCTAAAACATACAAAACCATACAGACCCGTCAATTTGAAAAACCTTCTGACATAATAATAATAATTAATAATAATATGCCTCAATGTCTTAGTACATGTTTTGTTGGACTCACGTGATAAATTAACAACAGATTGTTGCTCATCCATATTAAGTTGAACAGTTTCCCACAATTTGCCAGGTGCACAATCCGCCTTCAATGTTTCGATCAGTTCGCACGATATTCCCAGTAACAATGCGTCAAAATATCGCGGAGGAAGAACATGCCCTTCGATTTCATTCAGTTCCAAAGTGAAAACTTGCAGCTGAGTCATGTTCTGAAATAAACACTGCACAGCTTTGTAAGTTGCATCCACACAGGGAGTGGATACATACAATTTTGTGACTTTTACAAATGCTTTAGACATGAGTTGAGCGTTCTCTATTGTCAGAAAGCTATGTGGTGGCTGTCTGAAATCAAAAAACGCAACGCTCAAATCAGTTAATAAGTCAAACTCCGAGTTCTCCACCCACTTCTTCAAACTGCACGATCTTACATCTCGCAGGTGAAGTGTTTCAAGGGCGGGAAGCTTCCGGTGCAAATCAGTAATGCCATCGACCCAATCAAAATTTACGATAAAGATATAAATTTGCTTTAAACATTTCATCACAGGTGGATCAATTGTAGCTATGGTTTGGTTACGCAAACGAAGGCCTCCATGAATCCTTAAATTCTTGAGAGTATAGGAAACTCGATTTAGAAGTCGGAAAAACCACTCGCTGTCTCCGTTAGGAACATCTGGCATTTCTACAATCAAGTCAGTCAAGTTTGATAACTTGTTGATTTTCAGTAGAGGCTCCAAATGTGGTGTTCCCAGTTGGCAGTTAAGCACCAACTTTTTTATTGTCCCCGGCAGAAGCAAATTTCCTAAACTTACCGCCGCTGCTGGTAATGGCAATATCCTACCATTTTGTGTTGTATAGCGAATGAAACCAAAATCAAAATATTTGAGGTTGAAGGCACCCGATAAAATCAACTGCGGGAAGGAGTAACTGTCAATGGCATTGTTTTCTCTATACTCGCCAGGTAGTAATGAACTAGGTTCGACGCAGTATTTTAGTTTCCGGAGCTTCAGAAGATTGAACTTTTGCTGTAAAAAACCCTGAAGAGGTTCTCCTCCCAAAACCAAATGATGTTCGGATTGACGACGCTGCAAGTCCAACTCCACTAATCCATTATTGCAAATCTGTAAACACCTTTCCAGGTCCCGCTCAACTGTCCCGGTTATAAACCAGGTTGAGAGTTTAAATGGCAAAGGATACGACGGGTCGTATATCTTTAAAAATGATTCAATTGAACGTTCATACTCTGCTCCTACTTGAACAAGCCACTTTCCAGACTTGAAGAGACACCTGCATACCGATTCCAGCCAAGACTTTTGAACTAGTCGGCAAGAGAGAGCATTTTGTTTAGAGAATCCTTCTTTGTTGTGGTGGTCGTGAATAACAAAGTCAATTATGATTTCTCTCAACTAGAAAAAGGAATATTCAACATATGGGTATTTTTTAATAAAATGGATGCATGATTGTTAGTATTTCTCTTACCAATTCAATACCGAAAACGAGATTGCAGAGGTTTGTAGTTCGAGAATCCAGTTCAAATTCACGCGATACGTCATCCTCGGCCTTCCGTTTTGCTCTGGTTTTAACCATGGTAAATGTAGCTCCTGAACTAATTTCCAAAAATTATAACTTTGATTTGAATTGAAACAAAATTCATCCGTTTTGTAAGTCTATTCTGAATGTTTTATTTAACCGAACACGAACAAAAAGTTACTGGATGTGTTCACATACACACGTCTACAAGTACACTGTATTTATTTGTAAGACGCACAATATATTATAAGGGCACACGAGAATTTTGCTACATGTCTACGACACACAACATCGTAGACTCACACAACTCATAAACCTTGCAAGTAGTGGCCCAAAATAAAATGTTTCACCGTCGTGTAGAACATTCCTATCAGACAGCTGAAAATCCTTTTCAGCTAGTATTGACTTAAGCGTGTTTGTCTGTCTGTCTGTCATCACTCATCGCCAGGCTGAGTTTTTCTATTACTGGCATATTTTACATAGTTTTGGAATTTCTGGGGGGAAAATTTAGGAAACTTGATCTCTTCTATTGGGCGTTTGGAAGGGGTGGAAATTTCTAACCACGGATTCTACTTTCTATACTAAACGGATTCCGTTAGGTAGATTGTGCATCAGCAATTCAAAAGTATTAAGCTGCGTCTTTATTGCTGTAATTCAGGCGGTTCATATTCAGTACAAACTCAGTATCAGTACAAATCCCCAATATAATACTTATACAGTCTCAACGCGACCTGGCAGTTGCACAAACATAACACATGCAAGAACATGCGTGTCCCTCTAAAACACAAAGGGTTTTAAAATGGGGCCAGCATAGATCTCGTTGCTGTAAAGAGATACTTTGGGTACTTACCTACGTTAAATGCGACTGGATCTACAACACGCAGACCCAATCAGAGACAAGATCGGATTATTATGACTCCGTACGATACCTTTTGTATAAAGTTATGCTTCAGGTACCTATGAATTGCGGTATTCAAGTCATATTTTTAAACCAAGAACCGTACACAGGTTAAAATTTATGTGTCCATTGTTCAGCGTACAGTTACAAATCCAAAACGTATTTTTAACCCGTAAAAAATCTGGTCAAAACTAAAAAAAAACCATTTTCTTCATGCGTCCGTTCATGATGCCGCAACTGGTTTACTGCTGGCTTTTTCAGTTGCATTTTGCGCTGGTATTATGGATTTACAAGTGTTGTCCATGAGCGCATGAAAATTCATACTATATGTAAAGCCTGCTGATAAAGTGGAGCGCAACATGTTAATAAATCCGTTTATACCGGCAACATCACCATCAAAACATGCGTAACCCAACATTACTTTATTCCGTGCAATTTGCGTGGATATAAGGTGTAAGACTGGAAAATAGCAAACACGACGTGGGTCACACGTAAAGTTTACGGAGTTTTCCCATTTACACATGGAATACCAGCTATCATTAATTCTATTCCTACTACGGCTTTCCCGTTAATGTTTTCCAATATTAAATTAAAGTACTAGTCATTTCGACAGCGAAAATAAATTCCTGTGAAGAAAAAATGGTGGCAGGATTGCACATTTCATCATTGGTGGAGACGCCATGCATGTTCTTATGTACTGAAACCATACGGGTATCTGTAAGACAACGGTTTATAGTCTTACGCTGTCATTTGTCATTTTAATTAGTTTGAAATCCTGTAAACTAATTGTTAACATACCTGAAAACCATAACACGAATACTTTCTCTTCTGCAGTCATTAGACACCAAAGAGACACGTAAAACCACAATGAACTAATTGTGCAGTATCGTGGTCCTTTTTGTCGTTGTTTTTGTCCTCTTATCAATATCGTATATTTTGGTCATGCTAAAAGGTGCATACATGATTTTACCCGTATCCAAATTGAACTGGACAGCCTGTACATGCAATTACGCTAACCACCATTTTCAAATATAATTAAATAAGCTTTTGCCAGCATTCCGAGCATTCGTACTTTTGGTCATGCCCAGTACAACTACCAGTCATCAGCCATGGATCGACCATTTACAGCGTTGGTAAAAAAGACTTTTCGGAACTCTTTGCTAGAGATGTCAAACTCCCATATGTTACAAACCTGAAATATTTTTGAACTTAAGAAAACGTTAAGTGTGCACAATGCGCTTTCCTGGAAATGTTGTTGGATCTTAAAATATGTTTTGCATAGATAGAAGTTAAGGTTGTTCCGCTGTAAGTCTCCTAGCCAGCTAGATGTGCTTTTTAGTAGAGGCTACGGAACAGCTGGGCGTGAATGGGTTTAACACTGTTCTATAATGTATTGTGTTTCATATCCTGTTATGTTACAATAAAATTTCATATGGGGGTATTTGACAACCTAACCCAACCCGGTTCTGCAGCGTATGCTTTTGGCGATCTAGCATGCATAGCACAGAATAGAACTCATACCCTTCCTGTAATACAGTTATAACTGTGCTCCGGATAAGCAGCTCATTTATCTGTTGATAACGACAACTTTGAAGGAGGGTAACAACCTCAGTCAGACCGGTGATCACGATGAGGCATTATTTTAAAAAATGGGGGCAAAACTTGCGTAAGCATTGTCGTGATCTTTGATAAATAATGGTTTGGTTGTGTCTTTCCTTCAGCACACTTTCGAGTAGGTACTTATGTACAAACCTGCCACAGCACCCGAAAATGTCCAATACCACAACACGAGTATACAAAGGGTGATTTTTTAGGATAGGACCAGTATACTAATTACAATTAATTTAAATACAAATTTTTTTTGAGTGATTCGTTCGTTCAATATGATAGCCCTTTTCCTTGACTACAGCTCTGCACCGTTTTTTCCAGGATTCATAAACTTTTCCGACCAGCGTGGGCGGGATCTTATTCCACTCTTCCTTCAAACATTTCCATAGTCCATCCAGAGTGCGTGCACGCCTCCTCCAGATAGCTTGTTTCAAAAATCCAAACCCGAAAAAGTCTAAGGGGCTGATGTCAGGTGATTTTACAGGGATTTCTGAGTTCATTATAAGTTTTGGACCACAATTTTCCTTTAACTCCTCTGCAAATTTTTGAGTTTTCTTTGCCGTGTGGGAAGATGCGGCATCATGATGAATAAAAACTTTGGACTCCTCTCCAGGATACAATTTTGGGATCTCCTTCATGACCAATGGCTTCAAAACATCCTCCACATATCGCTCCGCGTTAATCTTTACATTTGGAGGCACCTTCAGTAGTGGAAGTACTCCGCGGCCAGAAATAGCTCCGATGACCATCATTTGCTCCCCAAATCTTTCGGCGGTCTCACACACCCATCTTGATGGAACGGTTTCACCTTTTTTTACGTAGCAAATTTGTCTCTTCCCCTCGCAGTTGTCGACCCGGAAGATTGCTTCGTCTAATGTGACAACATACTCCCACTTATCTCCAGATAGGTGGCGCTCATACAACTTTCGAGCGTTGGTCTTCCGATTCGCGATGTGGCGGGGCTTGAGCACGTGTACTTTGCTCTTTTTTCGCTTTTCTAGCCCAAGATCTTCATGAATAATTTTGGTGATAGTTGTTTGTGAAATTCCAAGTTGCCTGGCTATCTGTCGTTGACTCTTCGGGTTTTCCTTGGACGTCATAGACTTCACCTTCTTGATGGCTTCCGGGGTACGCTTTTGGCGAAGTCGGTTTTCCTTGGGATAATCAAGTCCTAAATTTTTCGCTCTTCTTCTATTGCCTTCTCCATGAATCACTCTATGCACAGAGGTCTTTGAAACATCATAACCTTCCACTTTTAACTGCTTTAAAATGCCTCTTTCCGAACTTCCTTGCTTGGAAAAGTGTTTGATTAACACTTCCACTTCCGGTTCCAAAATCTTCGGCATTTTTCTACTAATTGTTCTGAAAATTGAAATACTAACAGTCAAAAATGAATAAAACCATTGTAGAAAATTTCAGCCTCTCAGCTGTTTCCAGTAAACTACAACAAGCTCCTGCAACTGGTCCTATCCTAAGAAATCACCCTCAGTATAGTCACAACTGAGCAACACTCGACAAGAAAATTGTTCGACATTGAGAGTCCGTTTCCATCCACAGCTTCCCATGATCTAACAGAAATAACAGTAAAAATAAAAAAGAAATAAGGTTCAGTATGTGACGTCATCTATTTTTGTTTTTACTCTTTCAGTTAGACAAAATCCTCCGTTTTGCCTTGTCCGATGGAGTTAATTTAAAACAGAAAAATTGATACGTTACGTTGATAAGATACGTGCCGCAGGAGCAAACATGCTTGGGAGGGAAAGGCCGCAGGTTCGATAAATGTTAGTATGACTTTATTTGCTACTACTACATCGTTTCTTATTTGTCTTCGTTCAATGTTACTTTATTTATGGGTAATGCGCAAATTTTCCATTCGTAGCGGACAACCACTCGTATTGGTCGACATTCAATTGCCTAACATGGAAAAATAGCTTTTCTAAAAAACTTCAGTACGTACCTATTCACTCAATTTGATATTACACTATTAATTAGCAGAACAAAGTTAACTGTTTCCTCATACACAGGCACATATCGTATTTCAATAACACAACGAAGTTTTTTGCTGAATATTAATATTACGTTTAAGTTTATGAAGTAGTTAGTTTAATATAGAAACAACTTTCATCTGTACATCAATAATCCATGACCAATTTCGCAAAAACCGTTGCTAATAGCAGTTTACGTGCAACAAAAAATTCCTTAACCAGCAATGACTCTATTCTGACTCGATTGAGTAATTTCTTATTACCATGTTATTTTTGTTATGACTAAGAAAAAAATTCATTTCCGAACCGATTGGTTTAAAATTTGGTACAGTGATTTGGGTGACATTAGCATTAGGTTAGAAAATAGCTCTACCAAAAATGATGTGCTTGCGGGATGGTAAATTTTGAATAAACATAAGCGCATCTGTTACATAAGTTAGAAAACCCTTTCACATATTTTCAATATTAAGATATTCATTCTTGCTTGAAGGTAGCTTATTAATGGAATCACATGATATCAATAGAAAGCTCAGAACATCATATCGATGGACATGTTGTTCCTATGATGTAGTCGGGTTTACTACAAACTTTAACTTACGAAAAGGATATGTATGCGATAGTTTGGCGATAGCTTTTTTTTACATGTAACATATAGACAATCCGAAGAAATGCGTGAAGACTTTTTTCGCGCTTCGCGCGACCGCTTTCTGTTTATATTATATTATGCTGTGCCCCCCCAAACCCGTGAGCTGGCTACGCCCTTGCAGGCTGTTAATAAAAAAACCGCAATTTCCCGGCTACAAATAAACTGTACTACAGATGGCAACAGCTAAACAATAACTTTGATTTTTGTGCAATGTATTGTGGTGTTGTGGTCTACAATAAAAATAAAATATTAATTATTTTCCACTACTAAATAAAATGGTGTTGAAAACATTGAATCAATATTTGAATCCGGTATGGTAATACGTATTTAAACCAATAATGAAATAAATGTGCAAATTTAAAGCAAAACTAACAAGTAAAGTTGGCCATTAACAACATGCAAACACGCTTAAGTTGGGCACCAACATATCAATTCAAATACGCTGGTTCTAGTGGTGTGAGTCTCCATCTTAAGTGGCCAGTGGCCCCTTTTTTGGGCGCCCCAAGGTCATTGTTGCGGGACAAATTTCCATTTCTTTCGGTACTAATACCAGTCACAACATACCCTGGCACATAAAAATTTTACAAACACTTTGCTTGCAAAAGTAAGGATGACCAAAAGCCAATGATGTCCCCAAACGGATTTCAAAATGGGGAAGCCGCGATAGTCGCATTTTATTTTTCTATAGACCACTGCCCAAATTTAGTTATGGATTAATACAACATGATCTAAACATGCCAACGGTGTTTGGTAATCATTGGCTGTTTTTTATCGTTACTACCGATACTTAAATTCCGTAAAGCCGTTCACAAAGTGAATAAACCTTAATACACAATGTGGTTTTCCAATTTGTCCTTACTACTATGTGTAACGTTAATACAAATAAATTTAAATGAAACCATAAAGTTGTTATAGCTGGTGAAGGTTTCTTGACGCCAACAATTGTATTTTACCGTCGTTCACAAGCACCAAAACCACAAGTCCACTATTTATTATGTTTACATCATGTTGTTCTAAACCATAACTAAATTTGGACAGAAATTTTAATTTTCAATGGAAAATTTAAATGCAACCTTCGCACCTACCCCATCTTGAGATCCTTTTGGTGACACCATTGGCTTTTGGTCATCATTACTTGTGCTAGCAAGCGGTTTGTATAATTTTTACGCACCAGGGTACTAGTTGTGACTGTTATTAGTACCGAAAGAAATGGAAATTTGTCCCGCAACAATAACCCCGTGGCGCCCAAATAAGGGGCCACTCAAGATGGAGACTCACACCACTAGAATCAGCGTATTTGAGTTGATATGTTGGTGCCCAAATTAAGCGGATTTGCAAATTGTTAATGGCAACCTTTACTTGTAAGTACATTGCAATGTATTAATATTTGCAGGCAAACTATTAGAATGATGATACTATTTTTAATCTAAGGTACGTTCTGTTTCTTTATGGCTTCTTACATAACATTAAATCTATTTTAACCTGTATTCATAAGCATTTAAGATCATTTCAAACACTGGTCTCGGCTACGTCCTCAATATCCAAAGTAAATGATGATCTCATATGAATATTTTCTGAACATGCTTTACGTTCCAGTGTCAATAAAATTTCGGAAAATGTTGGACGGCTTACTGGAATTGTTTCCCAGCAACGCTTCATTAAATCGTACATATCTCCTTCATTGTATTTGGGTTGAGATGGCCGATACCCTCCATTAAGCAATAATGGAAAGTTAACA
>JAHZNB010004416.1:0-15732 GCA_027744295.1 Callyntrura guangdongensis
TTGAGGGAAAGGTACGCCAGGGAGACACCAGAACAGACGCTGAGACGAAGACGAAAGGATAAGCTGAACAGCGCAAAAAGGCGATTGAGAAGGAAGCTGGAGAAAGAGAACGCGACCGCAGAGGACATTGAATTGCAACTGAAACAGCTGGGGGAGAGCATGTGTAGGGAATTTTATCCAGAGGGTGACGTCCCCATACCCGAGACCATAGGACGCCAAAGAAGACCATTAGCGCATGATTTACCTGCAAGGGTAGTTCTTATTCAGACATGTGCAACAGCAACATTCCTCCAATTACTGGCCATGTACAGATTGTCCACTGCTCAAGTACTCTGAACACTCGCTCCTTCTCCGCCAAAGTATTTCTCACACTGCTCTTCAAAAATCTCGCAAAGACTCCTGATAACGTCTTTGGGAATCATTTGGCTATCGTCTCCTTTACCTAATTCCCAATTTTGGGCTGGACGCGTTAGACTGTTGACTGTAAACTTGTTCATGTGCATGCTGATGCTAATTTCTTTAATTCATTAATAAATAAATAAGTAAACTGGATTTTACAATGTTATTTAATAATAATTATTTAAAGCAATAGACAATTTTCATGTCCCTCCTTGCCTTTAACTGGAAGCTCCCGTCCAACCATTAAAATGTAACACCAAATTGGGAAATTTAGAAACCATTACATCTGAAAACATCCAAGTGTCGAGATTGCAGAGCATCGCTGTATTGCATTTGGTAATTGAGCAATCACAAGTAATGTACTCTATACAAGAAAGGGAACATATTTAAAATACGTAACGGGGGTAGGGGGAGGGAGGGGATAGAATGAAGCATTACGGATTTGTACTCCATGAGGGGGGATCCTGACAGCCCGTTACGTACTATATTAACATTCCTAAAAGTGTAATCCCATTGTAATGAATATACTGGAACACGCACTACAAACGTACAACGAAATTTCTTGCAAAGACAACGTCAGGCAAAAAAACCATGTATAAAATCAAGCAGCCAGCGCCGACTAAAACAACTAAGCTCATTGCTAAGCCAACCAGTCTGCGCATTATAAAAACATTTCATGTCCTCATCATGTTCATCGCTTTACCAAAAATCGTAATTTACTGAACAAAATGTCTTTAATAAATAAAAAGTTACACAGTGATTTGTTTGAAGTCTATCTTTTGGCCCATAAAGGTAATAAAAATAAGGATTATGATTATGGGCATTATGATAAGGATGTTTCAGAGTTTTGGGAACGATTAAAAAGTGAAAACAACTTTCAATAAAACGACCACGTTGAGATAAATAAATGGAGGGAAATGATTAACAAGTCCTTTAGGACTTTCGATCACTTCAAATAATATTGATACAAGTATGAGTAATCCTTCTTGGGAAGCTTTGTAAAATGTTCGTACTTAGTGACAGTAATGTTGAAAAAATTGCTTTACACACCTATGGCATAGTGTTGCGCGTTATGCAAGCAGAAGCTCCGCGTCGAATGGCCCGGCCCCCGTGATGATAAATTACTGGAATTTAAATTTAAATTTTGTATTTGCATAACCCAAGACTTGAAGTGTTTTTTTCATTACGCAGGTTTATTCAATGAGCAAAATCGCTATGTATATCCAAAACATTTGTTGAAATGAAATGAATATATAATTTTTACAGTTGTCCAAATTAAAATAAAAATTTCCATAGTTACACATCACGGGAAATCAGTTTTTACGCAAACAGATAATTACCATAACACCATTATAATGTTAACTAAAACTTAAGTAATTTCGTCATAGTGGAGAGAGTTGGAATTTTTTACTGATTGTAATATTTACTAGACATTTGAATCTCTCTTGTCATAAGACAGATAAAAACCTTTAAGTAGGCACATCCTGTGGTTGCTATGGTTTTCATTGCATCGTTAAAAAGTAACTAAAGACATGCATTGTTCCAAAACTTTTAAAAAAACCTTTGGCAGCGCCAATGTTTTACTTTTACTTACCTGTTACTTACTGTCCAGGTTCGAATTTTGCTTAGATGTTATATTCCAAGATTCTTAAAGCAAATAAACTTATCTTCTGGTGAATTTGATAAACTGCATCTGGCGATTAATTTGAATTTCTTGCATTTCAATTTCAAACTTTAGCTTTTCCCCAACGGTATAAAAGATTCAGCATATTTGTATACCTTGTACTAGAACTTAGTAATAGTTTTTGCTAAAAAATCATTTATTTCGTGTTTTGACTCAACAGTGTCGACTCATAACATCTTTTGGTAACATTTGTGTTTAAAGCCACGTTAGCAGCCGGAAGAGACGCAGTAACACCTGTTTGCTACAAAACAAATGTAGCACACTTCAAGTTGTCTAAGCAGTCAACTTATAACCAACGCGTGTCCGCGTTTAAATAAGGTTTTAAAATATTGCTTTCCAAACAAAAACAAATGTGTCAGATTAGTTTTTGGTTTCACTGAACTAAAATGTCTTCCTGATACATATTTTGATCTGCCCAAACCGGGCACATCTTATTCTTTTAAGGTTCTTTTGTAGATATTCTCTTTCAAGTCAGGTTTAAATTTTGTAAGAAATACCTGGTTCAACGTACAGAATAGATATATTAACTAAACAACCAAGTGCGCAGTTATATTTTATATAAATAGCTTGGCAGCTATTTATGTCCTCAAATTTAAAAAATAAACTACGAGGGTAATTCACTTTGTTGTGACTCACTTTTATTAATGTTTATCCCGTAACTATTTTTATGCAAACTCCTCACGTACATTTTGACGTACGCTGGGTCTGTAAACGCATTCAATGTAACAATTACTAACCTTAGCCGTAGCCGAACACGGGATTTCGAAATATGTTGGGACAAGTGATGATTCCAGCGTGACCAAGAAAATACATGAATACAATACATGTATTGTGCAATACATGAAAATACATGTATGCAATAACAAAACGTTAGATGGGCACAATTGTGACAGTTCCAAACTAAATTAAGTTTCGATGTATTGGCTGCGGTTCTAGAACCCTGCTTGCAGACCCACAACGTGTAATAATTGTGTGGATGCAAAATTTGTAATGACGCGAGACGTGAATTAAACTAAAGTCGATAAATGCTGGCTAAAAGTGGTCTGAATCAGATAACAATATCAAGAAAACAATAATGTGGGCAACAAGTTTCAGTTGTCGTCGAATAGCGACACATTGCAGGGTAGTCAAATAACATTATTACTAATTGATTTTCAAAATCCTTCTTTTTTTATCTTCATATCATGGTTGCTGCCTTATATCTTCATGTGCTTTTGAAGGTGTCTATACATGTGTGTGTCCTTATATCAATAAGATTAATACACAATTATTACTCTTTTCTGCCACGTCTCTAATAATACATACACAATGAGCATTTGTCTCGCATTAACCATTAAAATTGTTGTTGAACCACAGGTGTTCACCTCACCTTATTTCAAAGAGAACAAAAATGCTTACCACATTCTGGTGTTCAGTGCGTAAGTCGAATAGGTAGGGCTACTGGCTACTTCCTGAATGTTACGTTGCGCTACCAGAGAATCAATGCCAAACAAACTGCAGGCTATTCTAAGCTAAAGGTTGTTCGTATTATGGTTACTTGGCCGCTTTTAACACTGAATATTTTCAACTACGTAGGCTCTTTGACATGTTGTGACTCACTGTTAATAATAATTATGATTGTATGTCTTGGAAAACGTAAAAAATGTGCATTCTCACTTATTTAGATAAAGGAAATTTTGGATCAAGGTTTTCTATCACACATGGTACTTCAGAGCTTCGACGTTTCAGGTTAAGAATGTCGGACAAATGAGTCAACTCCAATATTTAGGTTTTTAGGTGTGATTTTACTTGTGTATAGGTATAGAAATTTCCCAAATTCAATTGAAAAATCACTACTGCTGGTAGGAGAGACCCAGTGTTACAGAATTCATGATTATTTATATTCACTTTTGTACCGACTCACATGAGAAAACATTATTAAATTGTGGTGAAACGTTGGAAACATTACAAAGGAAATAGCGTTGGGAAACGTTAATTATAGGTTTCAAAAGTCACACATCCGAAATCTTCATCTGGTGCAGGATAACCCTTATTATTACAAAGCCCGAAGACATGTCTACTGAAATATAGGCGCACTAATTTGTCATTATAATACAATGCCTACATAAATGTGTTCAAAATAGAGTCACAACAATTTCAACAATCCTCGTTATACCAGTTCAATTTACTGATGTTCAATCCTGTCACGCAGGTAGGACCTCGCACGGCTTCTCGCGGAGGAAGTGGAGTACTCAACAATGTTGGCGGTCAGATCAACAACACAATGACAACGCAGTTCTGTCCATACATTGAGATACACAATGCATCGAGGGATAGGACAGAGACAACAGTACTAGTTGAGCAACGGACAGAGCAACATCAGAGTGCTTACGAGTGAATACATATACAGAGTATTATTTTGAAGTGAATATTTTTATGTTCAAAAATAAATTGTCGCAGTTAATAAATATCGTAGTTTATATGACGAAAACAATTCGTCTTGACCTGAACATTGTCTACATTGTGCGATCGTTATTTGTTGCATCTCGAACGAATTTTCGCGAAGGGAAAGGGACGAAGAATATTCTGTCCATTTTGTTTGATACAGGAAATAACGTATCCCAGATGTTTCTTCCCAACCCGGTGAATCGAGATAACGCTGCGTGTCAGATGGAGGTCAACGTCTATGTTGCAGGACTGGTGTGAATGAACTGGAACTTAGATTGCAGCAGTAAAGTAAGCGTTTTTATATAGATGTCTATTTTTCTACTGTAGTGACGCAGGTGGATAGCGAAGCGGCGTATACAGGGACACAGAGGTCTGAAGTGGGGCCAAGCAGTGGAACCATTTCGACCTAATGAGACCTTTCCGGTCTGATAATCCAATATTGAAGTTATGAAGCGCAAAATAATACAATATTACCTCGAATTAATAACTGACAAATTTATTATTCGTGAGGCGTTAAAATATTATTTTCGAAAACCATATTCAAATAAATTTATATTAAAAAATATTCAACTTTATAGACCTAAATGGCCCGGCCCCTTCGGGGCCCGGCCCCAGTGATCATCACGGGCGGCGCGGAGCCTCTGTATGCAAGTAGGGGGAAGGGTAAAAAATCGGTTTTCCCCGTTAAGTATTTTAAGGACGTTTCCAAATCCAAGTTAATATCAGGAACTAACTTTTACCGAATCTAAAAGCAGTGATAACAAGCTGTCCTCCCGCATGGAGGCATCGACAGATTCCACCAAAACCATTTCCAATGTTTTTGGTTGTATAAATCAGGACAATAAAGACGAAAATTGTGCAATCCTCATCAATCTATCTTAGATCTCAATCAACGCAGCAGATAAAAGCGTAATTGAAATCATTATGGGTAATGTGCTCCTGATTTTTCATACAAGCATGAATATTTAAGTTCATTAAATTTTGCAAATGTCATTTTAACTATACCCGAGTAGACAAACAATTTGTTATTTAAAACATATCATATAAAAATGGCAATAAGACATTTTTAATTTAGAAGTTATGTACATGTAGCTTAAGATAGTATGGCAATAGCACATAAAAAATACGTCTAAATTAACCTGCCGATAATGGATAAGTAAGTATGGCCAATAAATCTGAAAGACCTTACTTCCTCATGAATTACCATTAATAAATAATGTTGTCGTTGCGACTTTAAAAAATATTTAAGAAATCTTAATTTATATTCAAAAACGTATTGAATCTTTTAAATAATATGCGATACGTATTTATATTTTTGAAGAATTCTCGATCTCTTCGATGTCCACCCACGTTTTTATCATTTACCTATTTATTGTACGAGAGCGCCATTTTTGTATTCCAAGTGGCAATGTGTTCTTATAAGGTCTAACTTACAGCGGAGACTATTACTGTACTACATTTCCTATCACAGTTTTTTACAATTGCCCATGACACTGAAATGGTGAAAAAACCAATAAACATTTCGAGGTAAAGCTTTGTGTACTTAACACACAGAGGAAACCCTTCTGTGAATAAGAATAACCAACAAGAGAAAACAAACACCCAAACTAAATATTAGGCATAATGCATTCACGATGAGTACAAAGTACAATGTTACAGGTTATATGAAGTTAGAAGGGAATTTATACCAACGGACATTGAATTCCAAGCAACAATGAATATACCCCTTACCTATGTAGATTCTGTTCTTTATTTCTGCTAATGTTAAATTAATGTATGCTTATATTACATTGGTGCACATTTTAGTGATATTGTATTAAAAACCCGATGTATTAATTATGCAGTAGTCTCATGTGCTTCATACTGACGATTTGCAGTTGACACTTTATTTCATCTTGCATCATATTGTTGTATATATTTCTTTTTGAACTGCAAATCTAATGAAATTTTCAGTTTTTGGAAACAATGCGTATAAATACAACCACGATTGGTTTATATGCTAACGACGTATCTTTCTTAAGATTATATCTACGCTAAAATGTATTTTTGCGAAACTTAACTTATTGAGGCGTAGCAGTTAGCTTAAAGATATACTATCTCAAGGAACAAGTCTACTTGGTGTCGTGTTGAAAGACCTTATTATTGTTGTCAGTAAAATTAGCTTTTTAAACCAATGTTCACATCAATTTTTAAAAAATATATTTAGGTAAAGTAACATTACCATTACACATGACCTATTTTCCACTAACACCTGGCCTCAGTATTAACGCTTTGAGCGATGTAATAGTAATTAACTTCACCGACGTTCTCCAGACAACCACAAATTTATGTGCTTCACGACGATCGTGAACTTGGAGTTGCAATCAAAAAATAAACTTACCTTATATTACAACGTAAACACACCCATGGTTTGAAATACTTGTGTGCTCATAAGAGGGGAAAATATTTGACTTTCCTGGGTACCATGGATTATTTATGACTATGACATATTATGACATATACATGCATATATAACTTTCAATTTTATTTTCAAAAAACATTTTTCAAAAAACATTCCGTTTTTGTTGAACTCAAGAAAGCAAAATTGCGTTTTGATGATTTTCCATTTATTATGCTACTGACACAAAAGCACCATCAGTATATAACCCAGGATTTACGACAAAAAGTATGTACATTGTAACACAAATCATTTAAATAAATAATACTTTATCATGCATTTATTGCATGATAACGCAATACATAATCTTAGCTTTACGGGACAGAGCGGCGTGACAGGTTAATGTAAAATCTCTGGGTTGTGTAGTTACAGAGAAAAGGAGTCTAACAGGAACCAATGGACTGACAAGGTTATCATTCGAAATGTCACTCGACTTAATAAGGTTCGTTCGAAAATTAATAATACACTAAGCAACTTGCTGAATGTTATATGTAAAATAAAAGGAACTTAATGTAAACTAACTAAAGTTATTAAGTAGTATCCTAACAATGCTTCACTTGCTAAAATAATTTTTATGTCGTGCTTTTCATTGCAACAATTGTGATTTTTAAATGAGACAGTGAAATAACACTACATTCTTCATATTTTGTTATTTCTAACTCCATAATGTTCTTCCGTGAGCGTGAACATTTGTTGCTACACATGGTCATACGATTTCTATTTAATTTAAGTCAAGAAATTTGGCGAGGGGTTGCAAAACATGCAATTTTTTATTCAAAACCGTTATTTGGTTGGAGCATAGCTTTGTTTTAAATAATTGTTATGTTAAAAAATCCAATCACAACCACCAACACGACACTCCTGACGATAAAGACTGCAAGTGACAATGTTTTGGTAATCAAATGAATTAGACTTGGGACTTAATTTTGCAGTTATGACTGCTTGTACTATTCAAAGGCTCCACAAAACATTATTGAAAAAATCCCATAAAATTTTATATATATGTATTTTAATAAAGATGCAGATGCAAATAAATATTGTTTGGTCAGTTTAATATGTAACATAAATTATAACACTTTTATTTTCTAGCATTGTACGCATATCTGTTCTGCTTTATTTAAATATATTTATCATGATTTTAGGCGTGGGATCCGCGTGGCGTTTTATGGTACCTTTAGATATCATGATCAGTCAGAACTGCAAAAATTATATCCTAAATCGAATTCATTGGACGACCAAAACATTGTCACTTGCAGACTTTTTCAACAGGAGTGTCGTGTTGGTGGTTGTGTTTGGATTTTTCAGCAGAACAATTATTTTAAACAAAGCGGTGCTCTAATTAAATAACGGCTTTGAATTAAAAAAATGCTATCCCCAGCCCAATCTCCTAATTTAATTCAACTAGAAATCGTATGACCATTTGTAGCAACAAATGTTCACGCACGGAAGAACTTTTTGAAGTTAGAAATAACAAAATAATTGCGACTATACATGTTCCTTTATAAAACAGTATATAACTTAGTTACCCATTTACTATGCTTTCAAAAAATATTGAATTTAGGAAAACTTGCAAACTGTATTTAGAATTTACGTACTTACCTTACAACGACTTGGGACATTGATAGGACATCTCCAAATCACATTTTTGTGCTGATTTCGCAACTGTATTCTGTTTTTAGTAGAATTTTGCACAAAGTTAAGTCAAATTTTTACATGTTAAGCATTAAAATACGTATTTACATGAATATCAATTACGTACATTACTTTGGTATTTGATCCTTATGAGTCGTAAATTATAAATATTTATGTCAAGTCTGATTTATCAGGGGAATAATATGGAGGTCTAGGTGGATTTACAATTGTTTATGCACATTGTTGTGTATTTTTATCTTTAGTCGAGTTTTTCCAATGCGAGATAAGAACTAAAATGTGTTTAATTTGTGTTACAAATATGAGTATAGTTGATTAGTGGTAAAAATGCTTAAGTACCAAAAATAAGAGAGGCTGGCCCGGAATCCTCTCTGACAATATTAACTTTTTTTACAGTTTACAACTAAAATACAGTAATTGTTGTTTTGTGTGATTGTGATTTTGGTCAGTTTGATTACGCGGAGGTATTGGTTAATCCTTGTGTTGAAAAAACATCTGTCGTAAGTTAAAGTATTTTAATCATAAAATAAAAGCTAATAGGCTTCAGTATAACAAAAACTTTAAAACCTATTTATCTTTTTCCCCATGGGATTTCCATAAATCAATTGGCATATAATTTCTTGGGGTCAGTAGATCCATCAAACCGCCCCTCTTATTATCATTTATTAATTGCCGGGGAAAAAAGCGATCATCATTCGTCCCTAGATGTAAATTAGAGGGATGATGGAGTAATGCATATTATTTATTCCACATTTTACAAATAATACATAGTTTTTTGTCCTCCTTATTATGGTAATTTCAGTTTATGAAATTACCATGTTGGGATACTAGTAGTCTTGTTAGCAGGGGTCGGTAATCTGTAAATTTTGGTCCGAGATTATAGATTAACGATTATAATGAAATGGCATGAATAATCAGATTAAAGATTAATTATCACCAAATGCTTAATATAATAATCTCAGATTAGATTATCAATACTATAAAAATACCACTTATTCAAAAACTGCATCACTTAAACTGGTAAAACGGTTCTGGCATGACTTACTTCTTATATCTAAATGCTCTTTTCCAAGAAGGGAATGAACGGAGAATGGTGTGGTGTTGTTACTTGAGCAAAACTCTTTTTTACTTTCGTATATTTCCCGAGTACGTTTTATCTTGCCCCTGCAAATATTAAATACATCGAATTTTCGTAGCAGCAGGTGTAGCCTTATTGAAATCATACAAATCGTCATTTAGTCTCTGGTGCATTGACACATTGGTGCTGTCATGAACGGATAAACGGATAATTTGAATGTATACGTAAGCTGAAATAAATATTACGGATGTACTACGTGCGACTAAACGTGTTTAACGTTTGGATAACGACAGATTTACGCAGAAATCTGGCCTTTGTTTACGATTTTTCATGAAAAATGAAATAAGCAGAAGCATAATTATACGAACTTTTGTCTAACGAATAATCGATTATGATTACCGATTAATTGCAAGTTATACTTATGTAAACATGTAATTGGTATTGCAAGCATGTTTGAGTTACCTCCAGAAGCAATGACAGGATGGTTAGAGTATAAAAAGAAGCCTTATCCAAAGTCTATGGGTAAAGCCCATGAAAAAGAATAGAAGACTATTTATTATTTGTAAAGTTAAATTAAATAACATGGATTACTCCATCATCCCTCTAATTTACATTTAGGGACCAACGATGATCGCTTTTTCGCCGACAATTAATAGATGATAATAACAGGGACGATTTGATGAATTTACTAAGTACGGAACCTATTATCCCTAAAATAATATATCAATTTACCGAGAGCATGTCAAATCTGAAATCGCACGTCAAGTCATGTATAAGTTATTTCTAGACTTCCCATATTTGTAATACAAAACTTTTGGTTTGCGTAATCAAACCATGCATATAAAAGCTTTTAAAATAAAAGCTACCCATTTGTCCATTAACATTTAAATAACAGCAAAAGTACAATGGAAAAAGCAGACATTGTTACGATTATTTGCACCTAGCAACATATCATAAAACTAATTACTTCAGGTTACTCATTGTTAAACACTGAAACTAAAAACAGTTTTAGTGTAGAAATGAAATGACTAGCATTTAGTACAAGTGTTGGAATGGAACCATATGAAACTAGGTCAAAGCATATTACCGTTATCTCGAAACCGTTGCTAAATACTCACAAAAACCTCCAATCTGACGCTATTGTCATTGAAAGTGATTAATTATCAATCACTGATTACTTAATTGTCGACGTACGTTCAAAGTCTGACTCAAGGTTTCTCGGTTGATGCGTTATGGTTTGCATCCATGCATAACTACGTGATTAAACTTAGTACTACCGAATTTTTTATGTTGGCAAGCCAAACGTATTATTTTTGCAAACTGCTTTAATTATTACAGGTAACATAGGTAATTGATATGTGTGTTTGTAATATATGGATTATACAGGGTATCCATCAAGGTCATATTCACAAGTACATAAGACAATTAAAATGTTCAATGTTCTGCTTGCGTAATCACAATTTTTACAGATGAGATAACTTTGCAGATATTTCACCAAATAAATATAAATACCACGGCTGGAAACAAGTTTTACCAGACAATTTAAAATTGGCCTCACAGTGCATTTTACTCTACAGGGAATTACATTGGATTCTGACAAAAATCAATTCGTTAATCTTAGAACTTAAAAATATTTTTTCAACAACATAGACTCAGACCTAATTACTGTTTTATTAAATTAAATTCACTATTAAATTAATAATTACTATTTTTACAATGAATTTCCTCGCAATTTTCTTGATTTTTCTGACTGGGTTGTTTGACCATTTGGTAATAAATATAACGGCAGGTGAGTGAAGGGTAACTGTGTAATATTGCAAAAATATACCGCAAATCTTTATAAATGTTTTTTCATTTAGAAGCTTTTGAGGAAGCGAACTATACATGTGGACTGCTACACTTTGAGCCAAATACTCCGGCCACTCCTTATATAGTGTCACCGGCGCCGGATAATATAACGAGTGGTGAACGTATTTGGTTGATATATATTATATTTTATAACTACAATATAAATACAAGGGCTAGAAGACCAATTTTCACAATGCCGTATTTTTCTTTAAACCATCCAGGGAGACCCCTATGTTTGGCTCGGTAACAGGGACATCGTATTACAGTCACCCTCATGCTGTTTATTTGGTCGGAATTTTTACCTCCATGACTTACTCTTTTGTTGCTAACAGTAAAACAAAGGACTTTGTCAATGAGCAGGGTACAAGAAATATGATTCGAAGAATATTAATCAAGTGCCAAGACGGCAAAACTGCTAACAGTAAAACAAAGGACTTTGTCAATGAGCAGGGTACAAGAAATATGATTCGAAGAATATTAATCAAGTGCCAAGACGGCAACAATCCAGAATACTCGTTTATAATTCCGATTTTGAACATGCACCAGAAACAGGTAAGTTTAAGTATAGGAGCTGAATATTAACAACACTGAAATTTAATTTAAAATATTTCTTTATGCTTTGTGAAATAGATTGAGTTTGAAAAAAAGGAGTACATATTTAACATACCTAGAAGCTGGGACATCACGCATCCTATTTCTAGCGAACATTTTGTTATTGTCAGAGACAAGAATGGCCAGGAATCGCTAAGTGATGACAAAAACTTGACGTATGTGTCTGCCCCACCATTGTTAAAAATTACAGCCTATCCATTTTGGGTGTTTCCTGACGAACCACTTTTTTATCGTTTGGATATTTTTTTAAATTCAATTGATTCCTTGAAAATTGGCCAAACTAATTACAGCCTATCTGCAATGAATGATAATTATGCAGGGAAAGCTAATATTGTCGTCATTGTTTTTTAATTAAATAATAAACAAGTTTAAATTGATATATCACACGGAAGTACACAATGCGATAAAACATTGTTAAGTTCTCATACGAGCTTTTAAGAAAAATTATTAGTTTTTAGTACATTCTTTTCCACATAACTACTTATTTTTGAACATTACTCACTAAAAATACACCGATGAGTTATTTTTGTTATACTTTTACTCATTAAATTTTAAAAAGTTTTGGCTACAGAATAGTTTAGTAAAAATATCATTTTAATTTCAACTAGTATTGATTCACTTTTGAATGAACATTCTCTTTTGAATTTGATGCAATGGGAGATAGGCTTACGGTGTGCTATTATAAAGCAAACTTTACCAAAAATGTAATCTTGGTTGACATTCATCCAAATTCTAAGGTTATCCGACGTAGATTTTATTCATAATCTGGTCAAGCACTGCTACAATGGAGTTAAGCCTTTATGATAAGTTTCGCGTCTCAACGATTCCAAAACACAGATTTTCGAACCACATGTTTATGGAAGCCTTATTATGGCTCGGTAAAACGAAAATGAGAGAAGGTCCCTCCGTCGGTTTTTAAATTTTTGCTAATGAGTATTTGTCAGCAATAAAGAGTGATTCAGAGTTGGTATGAGAAAGAATGTAGGATCTAGTTCAATATTTCGACAAAAAGTAATTTGGGTTCATTCATACCATTTAATGCGAACATATTTGCGTTATTAGTGCAACTATTTCTATTGCAGTACCTAAGCAGTTAACGTTTATTTAACATGGTCAGATTCATTTTCCAAGACAACAAATTATTGAAACGGAGTGAATGTGAATGAAAGGGACTAAACTTTTGATAAAGTATATCCTAGATATTTTATACCGTTTTCATGCAAATATGTACCTAAGAATAACAGTAACTTAGGCCTAATATAAACTTATACATACTCGTTGACACACAAGGTACTTGTAACAACATTTCTTGAAATAAATTATCATGTTTATAGCGAAACGTACGATGACAATTAGAGCTTAACACAATTTACAATGAATAGGTGCAACACAATTCTGTCTTTATCCCACCCTACACGAGAGTTTGGGATACTAAACACAATACTGTATATTCACAACGTATAGCCAGATTTCATAAAAAAAATATTACTAGACACCTATGGTTATTTCTGGCGAAATCATTGAAGTACTGTCCGACATTCGGTATTTGGGTATCGAACCCACATAATTCAGTTATTATTTTGTCAGGTACGGGTACTTTATTTATGTATTTTGTTGGTACTTGTGGTCACTGTAATACAAAATCTCGGGATTTTGAATGATAAGACAAGTTAAATTGGCATTAACCTCGTCCTTTTCAAAGTGTGCGATATAATTTGTTACAGCAAGAAATCAATTATTTGTGTGTAACTTTCATGTACAGTTTTGCGTTGAGGATCTGGAAGTTGTGGTTAATACTAATAGCCCTTACATATGCGTCCGAGTTATGACTTATGTCGTTCAACAAGGCCAATCCGTGTAGAACTTTTTTGCAATAATTCAAGCGTGCGATACAATTTGTTACAGGCTGTAAATACAAAGTATTGTACTCTAAAATTATACTACTACACGCCATGCAATGTAGCCCACTTGAAGAAGCAAATAAACTTTCCTTCACATTTCGACCACTGTTGTCAAGCACATTGTAGGGTTTCAAATTGTATGACAGTGGTTGAAAGGTTACTCTTTCAAAGAAATACAGGACTCCAATGAAAAGCTTAATTAATTCTTTAAATCTCATGTAAGTCAAGGTTTCTGGTGTACGACTTTGTTACGTCTATTATTTCAATAGAAGCACTTAAACAACTCTGTCCTACTTGGGATTTTTTCTGTTTGGCTATTTATACATTGACGAGTTTTTTCTTAGCGATTTATGATTATGGGGATTGACGTTTTAGCGATTCTGCCACTCTACGTACTATCTAACTCTTAAATAATGTGAGTCCATTCGGGGTTTTCATAGTCAAAATTGGTTTCTGTAGGTTGAATTGTATCGTCTTTCGTAGAAATTTTTTAATTTGGAGTTTTATTAACAAGTTGTTTCGCTTGTAAGTAGTCAAATGTTTAACAATCATTATGGAGTTAAACAGAAATGGATATTTAACCTTTTCATAAACATGCGTTTTCGCAAGAGACTAAGCGAGCTGTTTATAATTTCAATTGAAATTTCTTTGTAAATTAACTATAGGATTTAAACAATTTTGTGCATGTTAGGAATAGGTGGGATCTTTAAAATGTAATTTGATAAATTATTGAATTGTTTAAATAATGTGACGTTTAAAATCCGAATTTTTTCAGAAAATACTCTACAAACGTACTAAGTTAAAACGACATTACAAATTCTTATTATTAATTACGGATTCTCATGAAATATTTTTATTCATCACCCGGTCTATGACACGCAACGCCGCTGTGTTTTGCATGGAACACGTGACCTGAGTGTTGACATCAAAATTGCTAAGCTGACTTTTTTATTTATCTTTTTTCTTTCTATCATAAATTCGAACCATAACCATATTAACTTAATGCAATTTCATTTAATGTAACTTAACATCGTCAAAAATTAATGCTGATGTCGGACATATTCATCTCACAACATTTCAGATTACTACGCTACTTTTGGTTAACACAGAATGATAAGCAGGATTGCAATAAACTTTTCTCGTATTGGTCTTGATATTCAGCTAACCTTCACTCAAAGTAATTTCAGTTGGTGTAGTGAATACTCGGATAACATGGCGAATTAATCCCAGTTACTCCTAGACAAGTGACTATTTCCTATGTTGTTATTACTTTTTGTACGGACACTGGCAAATAATTACAAGCAACAGTCTGGTGCTTATTCTGAATTTTCAAAAACAGTAACCGGTGGACCGTCTTCGTAATAGGTCACTGGCAAAAACTAAATCAATAATTACCCTATTATTCCACGTAACCTTGCTCGTTCAAATTCAATACAACTTTATAAAAATCACTACATCACGGAAATCTCCGTAATGTACTAAAACATTTTGACACGTTGAATATATCATTCACTTCCGTGTAACCTCGCACACCAGTTGAGCGTGTAAGTTGATAAAAAAATACACATGCAAATAATCTTGTTGCCAAAGCTTTTGTCTATGTTTGTTTGCCTCAGATTTTATCTTCAAGTGCTGAGTTGGAAAATATTAAATAGATACCATACGTAAACAGCATAATCACAATCCTCCAGACACA
>JAHZNB010004417.1:0-10347 GCA_027744295.1 Callyntrura guangdongensis
AACATTACAGGATAGGGAGCCTAATACATTACAGGATAGGCTTGACCCCCCTCGAAATCCCTGTTCCGTAGCCACTGCCCTCAGGTTCCGCATCAGCCTCATGCTTCATGTATTGAATTGTGTTCAAGTGTAGATTAAACTGCTTACGCAGATGTGTCTCTTGCTTCCACAGGGGGAGGTAAAGAAAACAAACTTTTTCATGATTTATTGCTTTCAACACTGGCATTGCACTTCCCACAAAGAGCAAGCAGTGCGCCTTACTGAGAGTATAAATTTTGTTTTACCTTGTTTTGCAGAAAACCCTTTACTACTTCAGTCGCTACACATCCAACAACTGTGTCGATGAATGTAAGTGCTAATTCTGGTACACGTAACACTCGTTTCAAATTAAACACGATAAAAAGGACACTACTTTTTTGTGTACCCAATGTCGATTCTCAATTATCTATTACGTGCGAAAAAAACTTATACGTAACATGCAACTCAAAATAGAAATTCCAACCAAACATCCTGCGGTAGCGTAGGTGTTGGTAAATTATAGTAGGAGACCGATAGCACCTTATTGAAAGTGTTTCGGTACTGGAACTGGTCCTATAAATTTGTGTTAGGGCGCTACTGCGGTATCTGAAACACGAAACCCAAAAATGCCATCGGCGCTACTGCATTCATTTTTTGATTCTCTGAACCGTAGCAAAAACTTAAAAGAATTACGTAGAACGTACTTATCTAACTGCATGCACGACGGTGAAAGTTGGTATACGACATACGCTTTAAATGAACTTCCAATTTACTTCATACCTGCTCTGAAAATACTACCTTTTCATTTTAATCAAGTCTACAAGGTTAGAAGGCATATCGTCATGATGAAAATAGTCAGGATTTTGCAAGTTTTTGTCATACCCTTTCGAATAGTGCAAAACGCCGCACAGGTTGATTAATTGATTGATTTAAAATTTACTGTTTTTCCATAAGGATATTGAATTTTCCTACAGGCATTGCCAACCTTACCTTGTCAAACTGCTTATGCCTGAGATTCTTCATGCCGAGTAAGTTATTCATTTTGTAATACATAATTATCATCTTGGGGCAATTACTCCAAAGCTTGTTACACAAAGCTCATTATTAGTAATGTGGTGTATGTTTCAAGTACAGAATGACATGCAAACAAACACATTATGATAAGGATAAATATTTACGTAGAAAATGCTTAATTTCTCCATACAGGGAAACCAGGAATTCGGCTTTGTGGCCCCCAAAAGTTTGAATGTGCAGAATCCGTAAAGAGTAAGAGCGAACATGTTACAATTCATGGCACCATGCTGAACACAATATTTACGCGCACATTTTTGTTTATTTAGTTGGCTACTTTATAGATTGTAAGTTGTCAATTGATAAATTACATCTTTAAAGGTTATTACAAGCCTAAATTTTGTTTGATGAATAACATGCAGAACAAAGTGTAAAATGTGAACGTCTTTTCAATGCCGTTTTTTTGTATGCTGACATTTTATTGCTTTACGTTTGTCTAAGAGCACCAACACCCAACTTTATTTATATTGTCTCAAGTTATTGTCAAGTGTTTGTTCCAACAGAGCGTGCTTACCGCTATGGAGTGAAAAAACTATGCGACGTGTGCTTGCCAGTTTGCACAGAAATTGAGTATCAAATAGAATCGTCGATGACGGGAATGAACAGCAAGTACAACATTTGGGTGGACGATGCCAACATTTCCGCTTCATGGTAAACTTGCAATAATAAAAAATTTCAATATTGCGTTGTTAATGTTCTTGTACTATTTGTCAGTGTAGACCCCCTATAGAGTAATTTCTTTAAGATTTCTACTACTGCCAAGCAGCGCGACTTTCTGTACTGCACTGTACAGTCTACACACACACTATTAGTTAGTTTTAGCAGTAGAAAACTTGAAGAAATTAGGCTTCCCGAGTAAACTATAAATTATGACGGGATGCTGGTTTAGGTCAAATCGAAATGTGAGTATTGTTCACATCTACTTTGGACAAGAGTCAACTTATGCTCGTGTGCGAAAGGAATTGTATGGCAAAACCGACTTAATAGGTAAGTTGAAATAAAAGTCTAGTAAACTGTAAAGTACGATCAGTCCGACGTGAAAAACCACCAATCGTGGACCATTGGCGGCCCGTAAAGCACTGGTGTTGTTGCATGCAATTGGTAGTCAAGTTTAATATTACAAAATTTTTTATCCAAAGGAGTTAGTTATAAAAAGGACGTTATTAGGTTTTAATTACATGTTCAAACTAAAACAATAACGATCATGATGGCATGACACATGTAGACAATTTTTAAATGTTTTATTTTTTATCTCTGGTTCATGTGATACTTATACTTGACTGAATTCAAATGACTTCGTTGCTGATCCTGATCTTGATTAGCCAACACTGGTGGATTACTGGGGCTATGCTTGGGATTTAGTGGACTCAGTCTGATGGAAGTTCTCTATTTTCTTACCCTTCGTTTTTGGTGTCGGAGGCGAAGGAAGCAGCACATAGTCACGAAAATGGCAAGCAAGTTTGTCAGCTTGTGGAGGAAAACAAAGCATACAAGGATGCTGAAGAATGCTATTGGAGGTGGAAACCATCTCGATGGCGTGAGGATGAAATGGGAAAACGAAGAGGATGTCCAACAAGATGATGGGAACATTCCTTATTTTAATAACGGCCCCGCTCGTAAAGTTGTGGAACATGCCAGAAGCAGTGGAACCACATTTGATCACCACAACATGACAAATTCACCATTCTTTATTGTTACTCATGAGCTGCAGCAAATGGAAAGAAATCTAAGAAATAAAAGCAAGGACATGTTGAAGGTTTCAACGCAGTATCAGCACCAGCACACACCACGAGAGTTTTGGTAATGAATGTGTGTGTGTTAGCAAACAATCAATACATAATCAGCAAATCTTTATTTCAGCGTTCACACAACTTAAAAAAACAAATACATAATTCCTTGTAAAAATTGAGAAAAAGGAAAGAAAGTAAAAATGAAAAGCGAATGTTTGTAAATAGATGTACGGAGATGAGAACGCACACATAACACGACAAATCAAATCAACAAATCCCTGGATTGGGAACTAACCTAAGCTTTTCTGAAAAATAATGGTGTGTGAAAAATATTACTTTTATGCTTGTTCTTGAAAAGAATTAGGGTAAGACACGATAATTGTAAGTTATGATATTTCACATTTGGCAGTGTAATGCAAAAAAAAATATCCTCGTTAGCCAAAAAATGATCTCACGCACAACATAATGCTTTCATCATGTAAAATGCAGATTCTGTATACTAGCCGTTAAATAAAACGTAAATGAAATAAATAACTGAAAATAATTAAGTTTCTTGTTATTCCGGGCTTGAGTCTCATATTTGCATATAGTTTAATAAACCGGCTTAATCGCAGTGGAAGCTTTTATTCTTTGCTACCAAGTTACCTAATTTCATCAAATTCACAAGTGGATTTTTAATTAAAAATTGAAATGAGACGCTTATATAAGCTCTGTGAAACTGTTGCGAAGCAGCCACCAATAATAAAGTGTCAACATATTACACGAAAAATTTAACAACAATCAATTTTTCATCGGATGTAGCCAAAGTGTTATTTTTTTTGTCGCCAGTTAGTTCAACATTTTTCTACTGTGGGATATGATTCATATCCAATCATGGTGGACATGGTACACAAGGTAGACATATCAGTTTTCAATCAATATTTTGTCGCCTGTATTTTTATTGCTATGTAAGAAACCAGTTGTCTGTTTCTTCCACCATATTATGTAGAACAAGAAAATAAGGTTTGTAAGCCACTTCATATTAAATAGAAAAACTTAGCTTGTGAACAAGTTATAACAGCGAATAAACATCGTTGCACAATTTTTACTTCCGCATATTTCGTAAAGACGTGTTCTACTTGGCTGTAATGTAAAACTGCTACTGGCAAACAAGTTATGTATTATTACGGCAAACCGCATTTTATTGGCATCTGCGAAAACCATCATACCCAAATAAAGCTACACAACTCACTCAGTGACTTTTATACTACGATGGTTCTTATAAGTAATTTGATGTTGACCTTAATGTTGTTTACCTTAACCCATGTTTTGATATACAACGGGTTCCAAGTTGATGCAAGTCCAACTTTAAGCCTACATTCATTCATTGAGGGATACAATAACATGAATTCTATTCTATATTTTCACGGCGATCCTTACCCCGAGCAGCAAGGCACACAACCCCAGCACCAAATGGTATTCAATTCAAGCTATCACATCAAATTGGAAAATAGATTCTGTCGAAACGCTCAACTCCCTAACGTGGTACTAGTTTTTGATGAAGTCAACTCCACGCGAAGAATAATTATTCGCCCAGAAACTTTGGAAACGCTGTGGAACTTGTTTCTTGCCTCGGACACTATGGTACTGTTGATACAACAAATCTCAACAAATAACCACGAGGAATGTGGTTCTGTTGAGAACCAGGAGTTGGAATGATGTCAGCCTTATAAAAAATTTGTAAATACACCATCGTTCAAAATTGGAGTGACTCTTGCAAAAGACGTTGCTGATTATCAAAATGCGGTTACCTCTGCTTATGTGATTTGCAATGACTACTGTATCACAGACAGAACAAATAAAATCGCCGTTGATATCACCAGAAATTTAAACAAAACTGGAATCTTAGAGCAGCATAGACATTACTTCTGGTCTGCTAATAATAAGATACTTCCTACCTTTTTGTACACACATTCACACAACTTTTATGAGGAAAGCATCACAAAACAATTTCATTGTGAAATCAATCACCGAGTTATACGAAATCAGACAGCAGATTGTTGGGCAAAACAGCTTTTGGCCATCCAAGTTTCCAAAGTACATAACATCACATATGCACCCTATGTAAACTCTTACTTCACTAACAATTTTCAGGGACAGGATTTTGCACACAGTTTACTTCCGGAGTGGTATGAAGGGGCGTATTTTCAATACTCGTCTGGAGATAACTACATGTATTGCGTCAACCACAGGCCCAAGTTTAGCCTTACCAAAATTGGTTTAGTTGTGTGGACCAGGCCAGTATCGAGACTAGTTTGGCTTATTTGGATATGTTGTTGGTTTGCTGGGGCTGTCACATATGTTGCAGTGAAACATTATTATAATAGAATGAAAGTTTTGAGCGCTTTGAACTATTTCTTTCTGTCATTTATTCACACTTTTAATATTCTCCATCGCTTACCGCTGTCACCTGAATTTCCTGCTGGCAAACGAAAATTACTGACTATGAGTCTGCTCCTTGGAGGCATGATGTTTGGAATTCGGTACGAAAATGAGATAACCTCCCTGACAACCGTTGAAGAGAAAATTGCCCCATTTGAAAAGATGCAACAATTCTGGGACGCTGGGTATAGACTCATCAATTTCGGAAGCTGTGAAGATTCTGACCCACAGTGGTATTTCTGTCCTGAGGGCACAAACGTCACTGTCAATAGCTATGAAACTGTTCAACGTAAACTCGGGTGGACAAGTCCCGGCCGTTGGAATCAATATTACCTCCACAAGTACAGAGCCTGGTATAAGCGTCAGTTTGGACCATCTTTGGATTGCATGTACGTAAAAGAAGAAATTGACCCAGGTCCCTACTTTTATGTTATGTACACAAATAATAGGTACTGGATCATGAAGACGGTGCAGAAAATTCACGAGGGGGGCCTTATGACGGCGTGGAATGACTGGGCGTTATTTGCTTCAATCCAGAGTGACAAAAATGGGTTTCTAGAACCTGCCGTAGATAAGAGGCCAGATTTAATACAGGGAACAAAACTGTACCCTATTTTGATTTTACTTCACACCATCGCCCTCAGAGGTCACTGAGGGTTGATGGTTTACATGTAGTATGTTCGATTTCACATGGTAGAGAACGACGTCATTTTAAAGAATTCTTATGCAAAACTTAAAAACTAACCACCTCGTCGCAGCAGGCAAGCATGCCGGCACACCGCATCATCCAGATTCAGTGTTGATTTTGACGTGGTAGAGTTGCGGCATATTCACCTTCAATTAAATTAAACTAATTAAATTAAATTAGTGCTTCAAATTAAATACTTGGGAAAACATCGAAGATGTCTGAGCAAAGTAAGCGTTCGTCTAACCGGAAAAGGTAAGGTTTTTAATATTTCCATTAGGTGTATAGTAAGTAAAAAGGGAGATACTTTTCAATTAAAATTAGCTTTAAAACATAATCTGATTGGTAGGCCACAGTAAAGTAAAGCTAGAAAAGTTAGCAACGTGATTTTATAAACATATTTAATAGAAAAAATGAAAATGAAGAGGCTGGCGCAGCCAACCTTGAAAGGCCTAGTAAGAAGAATACGATCACAATTAAAACACTGTCGCAGACAGTAGAAGCAAATCGTAATCAAATTCAAACCCTCCTGGCGCTGCCAGAGCAGGTCAGTCAGCAATCGCAAATGCTAAAGACTCTGTTGGACGCAGTTCAACAACAGGCGAACATTGACAATGGCTCCTCCCTCCGCTCCTTCAACCCAGACAATGGAGACGAGCATGACGATGATAATAATGAACCGTTTCTGGGCACAATTTTAAACAATGAGAGGTCTTTAGATGATCAGCACGAAGTGACTGATGATGGTGAGAATTTGAAGATATCTGCACGTTCTACAATTAATTGATTATACGTAATTCTTAATTTTTAAAATCAAATTATTGGTTTATGACATAGACCAAATTGACAGTATCGTGTCGGAGGTTCTCCGATCAAATGAAAGTGAAAATGAATATGGGCAAGTTGTCCATGACGATGTAGCGAGGTCATTTAGAAGAGCGATACAGCAGCCGCCAACAAAAGAAGTGATTGAAAAACTTCGAGCTAAGTACAAGGCCCCTGAAAATTTGAAGGAACTAACGGCTCCAAAAGTCAACTCTGAAATATGGAGCAATTTACCACGCCGTGCGCAGACTTTAGATGCTAGCCAACAGTTTTTACAACAGTTTTTAAGTAGAGGACTTGTGGCACAGGCCAGACTTGCCGAATGTCTCCTTTCTAATTCCGCTTCTATTCCATTGGAAGTTCTGAAACAATTATCAGTTTTGGCTATTGACAGTGCACACCAAATTGGTTATGCATTTCATGAAATCAGTATGAGAAGGCGACAAGGGATCAAACCACATTTGTCCAGCGAAAGTAGCAATCTGTGTAATGCGTCTGTCCCAGTTACAGAGCTGTTGTTTGGGAGTAACTTGGATAAGGATCTTATAACCGCAAGGGCATCTGCTAAGATAATGCGGTACTCTGCTCGTGGAACTAATCGGTTTTCACCGCAATCAGGAATGAGATACCGAACTAACTTTGGTTCCCCAAACAACACTTTCCGGGGGAATTTAAACTGGAGACGCCCCCTTCGAGGGGGCCATCGACCAGCATTTCAAAGTCGGCGGAAATTTCATCCAACCCAACAATAGAAGTAAGTAGTTATTGTGGAAGGTTAACAAACTTTGTAAATGCTTGGGTTTCGCTGACATCTGACACTTCAGTAATAGAAATGGTAAAGGGTTACTCGATTCCCTTTTATTCAACTCCACGACAAACTAATATACCTATACAAAAACAGTTAGTTGGCAAAGAAGACCAATTTGTAAAAAACGAAATTGAAAGACTTAAGAGTATCGGAGCAGTTATAGTTGTAAAATCACAGAAAGATCAGTTTGTTTCATCTATTTTTACTGTACCGAAGAACGATGGTAAAAACAGGCTAATATTAAACCTTAAAAAGTTAAATGAATACATTTGGCCACACTAGCCACAGCACCGTATTTATTCACTAAATTATTATACCCGGTATTTGAATGTTTACGAAGTAAAGGGCACAGATCGGTTAGATTTTTGGATGACATATTAATGATTGGTCACAACAAAAACGAGTGCATAAATAACGTTAATGATACTATTTTCCTGCTAGAGTCTTTAGGCTTTATTATTAACTATGACAAATCTGTAATAAAACCCTGCCAAGAAATTAAATATCTAGGGTTTATATTTAACAGTGTTGCAATGACAATGCGTCTTTCAGAACCAAGGCGACAAAAATTAGAAAACAAATGCAGAATTATAATTTCGAAGAAGAGAATTAGCATTAGAGAACTTGCTGAGTTGAACGGGATTTTTGTTTCATGTGTACCTGCAGTTCCTTATGGGTTATTATACACAAGATATATATCTGTTTTAATTCAAAATCATTTAAAAGTAAATGGCGAAAATTAAGAAGGTTTTCTTGAACTACCAGATAATGCTAGAAACGAAATTGAATGGTGGCTGTCACGAGCAAATTTTTTTGTTAATATAATAGAAAGACAATTTTCCATAGTTATTTATACTGATGCTTCACTGTCTGGTTGGGGAGTTAAAGTTGGAAGTAAATTTTCGAGGGGCCATTGGAGCTCTGAGCAAAAGCTTAAACACATAAATGAGTTAGAGCTGTTAGCAGTTGAGTATGGCTTAAAGAGTTTGGTTCGGGACGTTTGTGGCTTGCAAATATTATTTAGAGTAGATAATCAAGTAGCAGTTGCTTATATTAATAAGTTTGGTGGATGTCATTCATTAGCTTTACATGAAATTGCCAGACGTATTTGGGAATGGTGTGAACATCGAAGTTTGTTTATTTTTGCTTCTTATATTAAGAGCTCTGACAACGTAGTAGCTGATAAATATTCAAGAGAGGATGTTGATGAAACTGATTGGGCTTTGTCCAAAGTTGTTTATAAAGCATTGACAGATAGGCTAGGAGTTCCATCTATAGACTTATTTGCTACACATTTAACTAGTAAATGTAAGAGTTTTTACTCTTGGTTTCCAGACCCAAAGTGTGAAAATGTAGATGCTTTTACAGTTTGTTGGAAGTTTAACTTGGGTTATGCGTTTCCTCCGTTTTGTCTTGTTCCAAAGGTGCTGCGGAAAATTTGTACTGATAAATGTAAAGTAATTGTAGTAGTCCCTCTGTGGCGAGGTCAAATATGGTTTCCTGAGTATGAAAGACTGCGGAAGTCAGAAATGTTAATTTTTGAGCCTGATATAAGTTTGTTAACTTCCCCCTATAGCAACAAACCTCATCCGCTGCACCAATCACTAAAACTGGCAGCGGCGATTCTTCAAGAAACTACTTTATGAATAAGAACTTGCCGGATGACGTCAGAGCATTATTGTTATCATCTTGTACTAAATCAACAATGAAACAATATCATGTTTATGTCTCTAAATGGATAAATTTTTGTAGTCAAAATAATATTAGTCCCCGGATATTAGTTTTGTGTTAAGGTTTCTCACTGACTTGTATAACGTAGGTGTTAGTTACAGTGGTGTAAATACAGCACGTTCTGCGTTGTCACTTCTGTGTGAACCAATCGACAATTGTTTAGTCGGTAAACATTTTTTAGTTGTACGGTTATTAAAAGGAGTTGCTAAGCAACGACCTTCTAGACCAAGATATGATTTTGTTTGGGATGCTGGTCAAGTACTTAATTTGTTTAATAACTGGGATAATAATGAAATGCTTTCACTGGAGAAGTTGTCGTATAAACTAGTTGCATTACTTGCCTTAGTTACCGCGCAGCGTGTGCAGACGTTACATTGTATAAAACTATCAAATATTAAAGGTGATAATGATAAGCAAATTTTTGTTGATGAGCAATTGAAATGTTCTGGAGTTGGGCGAAAGCAGCCATGTTTGCTTCTTAGCTCTTTTAAAGATAATGTAAAATTGTGTGTATGCAGTGTGCTTAATGAATATTTGTTAAGAACTAGTTCTATTCGAAAATGTGAATATTTGTTGATTAGTTTTGTAGCTCCTTATAATCGTGTTACCACTCAGACAATAAGCAGATGGCTCAAAAATGTGTTGACAATGTCAAAAATTGACACTAGCATTTTTAAGGCACATAGTTTTAGACATGCTAGCACAAGCAAGGCGGCAACTGCCGGTGTAAATGCTGACACAATTTTTTCTTGTGCTGGATGGTTGTCTGGGTCAAGCACTTTTGCTCGGTTTTATAAAAGACCAGTTGATTCACGCGAGGTTTTTTCGAAAGCTGTATTGTCTGAGTGAATAGATGTTGAGTTTATTTGATTTGTATATTGTCGGCGAATAAATTATGTTTGAAGTTGTACTCTCGTTTCTTTAAACAGCTACATGTAAACCATCAACCCTCAGTGACCTCTGAGGGCGATGGTGTGAAGTAAAATTGATGATTAACCTAGCCTTACCTGTAAGGTGAAGGTTGATCGTAATTTTACGATCACCAGAAGCCCGAATGA
>JAHZNB010004418.1:0-10478 GCA_027744295.1 Callyntrura guangdongensis
TCCAATTCACAACCCTTACATACAGCTTTTGAATTATACATGGTTATATGTAAGGATGATGATGATGGTGACGATGTTCATAATCATAGTAATAATAATATTAAGTACCTATATACATTATGCACAACATTCCTTCACTGCTCTTCTTCACCTTTTTCGTCATACTCAATTTTTACTTCTGCAATTATAATATTCATTTGTATGAACTATGATGATACATATATGAACTGATAATATAATATAATATATAACGATGATGTTGATGTTGATGAGTGAATTTTTTTTCTTGTAAAACACACATAGTTTTGATTATTACAAAAAGAATGTTCATACTACTTTTTGTCTCTTCTCTACACATCATCTTGTATGTAGAGGGTACCTACATATTTTTGCTGCTTTTAGTTCCTTTTCGTAAGTTGGTTTATATAGTGTAATATCACGTCTTTTTTTGGCGTATAATACTCTATAAACCTTGTGTGTGGAGTGTGGAGTCGTATAATATATAAGTTTTTCACTTACACACACAAACGATGAGAATATTGAGAATCCCATACAACGCAACCATTGCTCTTAAAACTTTGCTTGGCTGGCACTCTTCTCTTCTGGGTTGTTTTTTTCTGTGGTGGTGGTGGTGTTGGTGAGAGAAGAGAGTACAGAAGTAGAGAGGAGAACGACGAAAGGGAAGGGATATTATTATTGTGGAGAGAAGAAAAGGCTTTTTTATTTCACCAGTCTCTGATTGGCTCAGTTGACAGTGTGTAGCGTATATATAAAGTGTGTGCGTGTGTTTGCCAATATGCACATACCTACATGGACTGCCACTCTTTGGGTTCTTTGGTCTCTCTGTGCTGCCACCACCACCGCTAGAAGTGGTACCAATAATGATATCTCTCTCTCTTCTCTCTCTGTACACTGTTGTACAACACACTTTGTTGTACCAGTACCATTACCGACATCATGACTACTACTACCACTTACTTTTTACTTTTCTCTCTTCGCCGTGCTCAGTCCGTCCGTCGCACCATTTCACTAGCTGTGGTTACTGCTCTCCACTCCAACTTTTTTTTCTTCATTTTATGAATTCTCTGGACAAAAAAAGCTGGGGTTGATGAAATATATGCTTGTTTGTGCATCTTCTTTAGTATTTTTTTGGTACACACCGAATGCAAGTAGAGCACTGTCGTGTCACCCCCTCTTCCCTCGGGCATTTATTTTGGCGTATGTGTATATGTATATGGGTAATATATTTGGAGGTTGTGTGCACAGTTGTCTGTTGTTCATTCTCCTCTCATTCTGTTCAAAATCAGAAAATTTTCCTTTTGCTCTTTTCGTGGCTGTGTTTAGCTGCGCGATGATATGATACTGATGATTGCATGCTATACATATTATGTAGCATTATGCTTACATTTTTTTCTGTAATGTAATATTCATGATATTATTTCACAAGATGGATGTATACTGTACACGGGGAGAAAGAAAAAAGATAGGGAGAGAGAGACAATGTATGCTATTTCAATTGTTTCACGATAGTACTACATGCATCATATCAGTCAACAGAAAAACTAGTAAAATGGCCAAATTTGAGTTTACTCTGCACAAATCATACAGGTGCAAGCAAGAAATGAGTTGAAGATGGGTTTAAAAGCATTTATGTAGGTATTGACTTAAAGACGTACATGGAGACACCACCAGACATTTTGAATTCCGTGGTGAATTTTTGTGTATTTCACCATCAGAAAGACTGCTGCTCACGACGATGTCGATGCAGGAGAGTCGTTATTTTTTAAAATTCTCTATATGGCATTTTTCTATCAGGCAAGTTTTTATTATCCATCACGAGCAAAAAAAGATTCTACATGCTTATTTGGAGCAATAATAATAATACATAAAGGAGAAATACAATAGTGAACCTTACTGCAATTTTTCCATATACTTAGCCCAGCGTCACAATTTACAACGGTAGGATTTAGTATGGAGCAGACATCATGTAAACCTGTTTTGCAACATTGCAAAACCGTCATGATTGCCGTCTTAAAGAAATGCAATAGTATAGGTAGTGTACATTATTACCAAGATATGTACAGCATTCGAAAGTATTTTAATGGTAAAAACCCTATAATATAAGAGTAGGTGTGGGCACAGCAAAATTTTTTTGTCCAGTAAAAGCCGACTCTAAGGTTTCTCAAGTTCATGAGCCAAGAAAGAATTTTCGCATTTCTTGGAGTCAGTATTGACCAGGATTCATTCACTTTCACGTCAACCGAAGACACGCTCTCGCAAAGCCATGAACACTACTGGATATTTTATCGTACTGTTCAGAATTGTGCGGAGGTACATACGTCGATTGTTTGAGAGTCGCGTCGTTTTTTCTGAAGATTCTAACTGCCGTCAATCATCCTTGCCTGGTGGACACAAGAAGACCACTCACTCACCTCAGTGTTTCCCTAGGGGGAAGGTCATGTCGTTTGTGTTGATACTATTCATAAGCGTATGGCTTTTCCCCTTGGGATTCACAGAACGCAACGGTAATTTCCTCTTGGTGGACCGCTGAATCACAATGGATCGTTTTGGAGTTTGCATCAACGCCTTTGGAGAAGATTCACAGAAGGTTGCCAAATATAGTAGCTAAACCACTACCACAATAAACAGCAGACAGACGCAGTTGTTGTAATTTTGTAATTTCACAGGAAAGCATCGGTTTTCTCTCCCAACCAGATCTATTATATGTTATAGGGGGAACGTGAGACCCGGTCTGACAGTATGTAAGGAAGATGTGGTTAAATTGACCATATATGTGGCAAGTTTTTGCATTCGGCGGTAGTACTCTAATACTGTACTGGATTTTTTAATTGTTAAAAGAATATAATTATGTAATGCAATGATGATGATCTGATTCTTCGTTCATTTATTATATACATATACAACGTGAGAGGATACCAGTAACAAAACGGCACAAATAATAATACATATGTGGCTATGTGACCAACCGTCAGTTTAGTAGTGTCAGCACTTTACAAGAAGTTATTGGGGAGTCACACGGCTGTCAATATTCAGTAATTTATTAAATAAACAAAATGCAGTTGGAAAACACGTTACTCTGAATATATAAACTACTCAACTGTTCAAGTAACTTGGTACTTGACACAAAGTGGCAAATAGCCAGCAGATATAGCTGGTATTGAAGTTATGGTACGGTGACAAGGGGCGCATCGCATATCACACATTTGACAAAACATTTTTGAGTACAAAGTACAAAGTACTATATATGCAATTCAATGAAACCGAAAGTATTATTTTAATGCAGATGCACAATCATGTTTGGGATGAGATTAGTAATTTTGCAAAATGCTCTTGTATGTGGTTTGAAGGTACTGCATGGAGAGAATCAGCAAGACGTAAACGGTTTATTTTACAAAATGGATGAGCAGGATCAAGAGCTAGTCTAAAACTGTGCTATTGGATAACAAAGATACTGTTTTTAAGATGCTACTTCTACAAACTGCAACAAAAGATGGATACTTAAGCTGTAATTGAAGATTCATTGAACTTTTTAGTTCCTTCGCGCGTTTAAAATTAAGAATATTCCAATGTTTCATAAAATGAAATCTTCAAGATAGTTTTCCTGGACTGGAATGGAAAACTACGACGTTTTTGGAGATGATCTGGGTAGTGGTATGTTAGATGGTTTGGTTGGCTTAGGCAGCACGGACGGCTTCGGAGCTGGAAGCAGTCAGCAACAACAGCAACCAGCACGTCCTGGTGCAACCGACAACATGATGCAGGGGTTTAATAACCAGGCGTCGCAGTATGCCCCAATGGGCCAGGGGATGACCCCTGCTGCGTCTAAGCTCACTCCCGGGGGTTACCCCGACTTCACGTCCCAATATGGCGCATACAATCCGTCCACAGTTCAACAACAGCCGCAGCCTACACTTGGGGCGTACGGTGCTGCATCTGGAGCACCTTCCAGGCCTATGGCAGGTTACCCTCCATACCATCAATCAGCCGCGACTCCCAGTATTCACTATCAAGATTATTCGGTACAAAGTCAAGCCGGTATGCTAAGACCGGCAGCGCCTCCTTCGCAGCCTCATGCTTCTGCCGCGTCAAGAATGGTGAATCCTGCCGCTCCTCCACCTCCTCAGCAGCAACAGCAGCCGTATGGAGCATATCGAGCATCGTCACAGGACTCCATGTATGTACAACAATTGCAGCGGTGGAATGAACAGCAGCCGTACGGTGCAAGCTTACCTCACCATTACCCTGCAAATGCTGCGGCGACGTATAGACCTCCTCACGCTTATCCCTCAAATCTGCCCCGACCACCGCAGCCCATGCCCAGTCAACAAAATTCTATTCCACAACAGCAGCCGCAAACAACTCCATCCCCCTCGGCTGCAGCGGTAAACTCTCAACAACCTTCACAACATAACATTCCATATATGACAAGGCCGCAAACCCCTGTATTAAATCAACAGCAGTCGCAATATACTCAAAACATGTATCCTAACGCTTCTAATCAGTACCCTGATTACCATCATAATTCCTCCAATCTAAATCGTATGGCAAGTGGTCCTGGCGGCACACCTTCCAGTGTGTATCCCACTGCATCTCATCATACTCAGCAACCTTACTCAATGCCTACGGCACCACAGCCCCATCAACCTTATGGTAACCAATATGGTCAGTATTATCCCACAGGGAGTCCTCAAGTGACGGGTACACAAGGCAATAGCATGTCGTACAGTGGTGCATATGGCTCTAGCGCACCTGCTCCAGTCAATCCCTCTGTGCCTAACGGAAACGCGACTTATAGACCTGGTTATGCCCAGCTTCCGCAACTTTCTCCGAGACAACCCACACCATCTCCTCGTCAACCCACACCGTCTCCCCGTCCTCCAGCTGCGACCACGCCAACTATTCCGGTTTCTTCGTCACAACAGCAGCCTTTACCCCAACCTACCAACTCAATGACTCAGCCACCACAACAAGCACCACCACCTCAGCTACCTCCAGTGGCTCCGCCACAGCAAAATCAGCAGCCCAGTAGTCTACAGCAACTAGAACAAATGGTGATGCCTCATGTTAGTAAAAGTTCCCCTTCACCAAAACCTAGTATGACTAATATGACGGGTGGAGGTGTTCTGAGTCCCTTAAGTGGGCCAAAAACACCCATGTCCCCCAGTGTTAGTGGTCCAAAAACACCCATGTCTCCCACACAGTGGCAAACCCCGTCAGGTAGACCAAATCAACAGCCCACACCGGTTTCAAAATCACCATATCCATCAACACCTCAACAACCTACATCCTCTATGTCGGGTAGCCCAGGTGGTTATAGCATGTCGTCGGGGGTGTTGTCCCCCATGCAAAATGTTACGTCAAATTCGATTGATAATACAATTAATAGTATCGTTAGAGGTTCACAGGATCCAACTGCTGACCTTGATCTAGTTAATTTAAATTCAGCAATGGACACATCATCGGAGTGTCCGTTACCTGCATCAATCACGTCAAGAAATGACGACACGAAATCGAGTCCACAGTTAACGTCTTCTGGAAGCATGCCTCCACAAAATGTGACTTCAGATCTTACATCGTTACAAAACACGATAGCTGACGATGCCTCATCTGGAGCAACATCAGAAATGTCCACAACTGATAGCATGGGACAAGCGCAAAGTAATTCAGTTCAAAGTAGTGACACGGGCTTTTCACTCCCTGGCTCATCATTACACGATTCAGCTATTGATAGCGACGGAAGTGGTTTACCGTCTTTGGGCTCCTCCATGGAAGACTCGCAAGCTTCCCAACCTCAAGTTCCAAACAATAGTAGTAATTCTATGGACTCCTCTGTTCCCAGCAGTATATCAAGCGCTTTAAATTCCATGAGCCCCTCTAGCTCTCAAGCGTCACAGCAGCAACAAATGCCGTCAACGTTCACCACGCCAACGTCGTTAGGATCACCCATGGCACCGATGTCGAATGCACCTCCGCCGAGCCAGCCCTCACAGCAGCAGATGGGTCTTCCACCGTCATCGCAGTCGAGCATGCAAGTTTCCAACATGATTAACAGCTACACACCGGGACCACAACAACCACAGCATAATGTACAGACAAGCCAGAGCTATGTAAATAGTACCGGGATGAACTCTGCCCCTACTAGTATGGGAGGTATGATGCCTCCACCCGGACCTCATCAGTATTCCGCTCAGCGTTTCCCCGGACCTGATGTAGCTGGATCATCTCAATCATACATGGGTGCCTATCACAATGCCCCAGGATATCCACAATACCCTGGACAAAGCAATGTTCACCAAGGGCAAATGCGTCCTCCGGTTTCTTCTCCGTACGGGCCCGTTAGTGGAATGAGCCCGATGGGGGCTCAAGGAATGACAAACCAAGCAGCATCCCCCCAACAAGGCTCTGACAGGTATTACGAAATTCATCAGTTACAGCAACAACTTCAACATTTATTTGGTCTTCCGATGAATCCCCAAACGCAAATGCAGGCAAGTTAATACAAAATTAAGAAAAATACTTAAAATTCTCATTTTTCTGTTTAGTATGTTAAGCATGTACAATGCATTATAATATAGTGTAATGGAAATATTTACTTCTAAATGTACAGATAAATGAAGTCCAAGAAAGATTACGGATTTTACAACAGCAACAGGACGGAATGAATACAACGAGTTCGTACCCTATGCAGCCAATGCAACCTCCACCTTTAGGAGGAATGTCGAATCAAGCACCCATGTATGGACCAGGTCCTAATTTGCAGATGCCACAGGTAACCAAAAATTTCAACGATTTCAACAATTTTGCTGATGATCCAGACGACTGACAAATGACCTTTCTAAATAGGGAATGCCTGGCGCTGAATTGCCAAAGACTGATTTAGATGAAACTCCAACAAAGCAAAAGAAAAAGGAGCGAAAACCTAGAGAAAGCAAGGGTGGTGGGAAAGGTAAAAAAGCAAAGGAGCCAAAAGACTTGGTAAATTTAGATCAGCCACCAGTGGCTCCTGCTGACCAAAGTCAGTTATCGCACGAAGTATACGAGTTCCAAGATTTACCCCCAGAGTTGCCTGAAAAGAAACCGAAGAAACCGAGGTTTGTACTAATTGAAATAATTGAAAACCGCACAACAATTTTATTTTAACAATTGCTATATTTGTGAGCCCTGCCCGTGATTGAAAATATATTGTAAATTTTCGCTTTTTTGATTTCTTTAATTTTTCTGATTTTCTACAGAAAACCTAGAGAAGCTAAACCTCCTAAAGAAAAGAAACCCAAGGAGCCAAAACCTCCTAAGGAAAAAACGCCTAAAAGGTAAGTTTAAAAAAATCAGTATAATCGACTGATCTAGTGATTTAAAAAAAATATCATTGGGTTTGTTTACCAATTGTCGATTCATCAGAATCATTTAATTGGCAATACTGTAAAATAAAGCAATAATACTCTATCAATTACTGTTATTTCATTCATTGCAGTAGTAAAGCTAGAAAAAAGAAAGGGCAAACTGAACCCGCTACTGAAGTCAGTTCTCAACAGGGCGAAGCATCTAATGACTTGGACTCTTTAGTTCCAAAAAGCGAATGAGTTTCCAGAACCGGATCAAAAAAACGGGATTGGTGCTGCTGGTATCACAGCAGCTGAAGGAGGCCCCTCCGTGTCCAGCTGCGGGGGGGACGATGATACCAGCACCCAAGAAGGCACAGGAACAGCCAGCGAGACCATGGACGCTGAAGCAATACCAGCTGCCGAAGTGACAACTCCTGTGAAGCCAAAGAAGCCAAAGAAACCTAAACTGAAGTCTTCTTCTTCTTCCAAGAAAAGGCCTTCTAAGTAAGATTAATGTTATTAGAGAAATGTGCATCACTGTTTATGTAATCAATGGACTAATACTGGTTTATTTAAGCCTATACTCTGAAAGATATCCTATCCTGTATAACACGTTGATCTGCAATTAATAATATTTGTTTATATGATTTGTTTTAAATTTAAAGGACCATGATATCTTTGGCAAAATTAAAGAAGCGCAGAAAACGAAGTGAATCCGAAGGATCCGATCTGGACGCTACGCCACCTCCTTCACCTCCGCCCGAAGAGGACAATTCAAATGTAAGGCCATTGAACCTTATATTGAACTCTAAGTATTTGTCAAAATCCGTCCATCATTATGAGTATCTTATTTAACGTGTAATTACAGAAGCGAAGATCTGCTAGACACACTGGGAGAAAGAAATATATTGATGACATTGACCTTGCTCTGTCGGAGGACGAACTACTCATGCCAAATCCAAAGACACTAAAGTCATTAGAGGCTGTAATATCCGAATCTGCAGCAGAAGCAGCTTCTGCCGCAGTCACAGTCGATATTCCTCCCGGTGAAATAATACTTCCAGCCGGTGAGGTCCCACCACCGGAACCTCAACCTTCCCCTGCCCCTGTCCCTGCTCCTGTTCCTACACCTACCAAAAAGGGAAAGAAGAAACAGCAAACTGAGACCCCTCCTCCAGAAAATGCCAATATGAACAAACCAAACTTTGTTTTTGTAAATCCGGCTGATGAAGATACGATGATTGTGCAACAAATACTTTCCACAAGATTGGGGAAACGTGAGATCATTCACGACTCGTCGTCAGAGGATGAGGATGAAACGAAAGATGAAAATGTTATAAAGTCGGAACAAAAAACTGAAAATTCTGATAATAAGGAGATTGATGAGAATGAAAAATTAAATACTGATGGTGCCTCTACGGAAGAAATTGAAAAGGCAGAAAAACCTGATTTATCTAAAGCCAACTCAGGAGAAACTACGATTAAAAAGGAAAGTGATGAAAATACCAAAGGCAGCACTGAAGAGAACTCAGATTTAAACCCAGAAAAGAATGAACCAGAACCAACTGTGGAAACTCCGACAGTAGAAGAGGAAATTAAAGCCGTTTCCACCCCTGAAGAAAAGATAACGGATGAATCTAGTATTACAAATAACAATAAAGAGGGAACGGATGAGTCAGGAAAAAATAGCACAGACGAAATTGTAGAGGCAGAGAAAATTAACGTGGACGCACAAGAGAACAAAGACGTAGACGAGCTTCCAGAACCGAACGAGAAAAATGATAGCAGTGAAACCGGTTGCGTAAAGGATAACAGCGAAGAAAGATGCGAAGCGAAAAATAAGGAAGTAAATGATGATGATGCTACTACTAAAAATGTAAACTTACAAGACGAATCTCCTCCTAAAACGATGCCTATTGAGACAGATTCTTCTGAAACTCCATCCGAGGAAAATAAAAATGCAGAAGAAAAGAAAGAAAATGAATTGACTGGATCGAAGAAAAAGGAAAAAAAGAAACGAGAGCCTGAGATAGTTGAGGTGGAAGAATTTTATGTTAAGTATAAAAGCTTCTCATATTTACACTGTGAATGGAAGACGGAAGAAGAACTCCTCAAAGGCGACAAAAGAGTGTCAGGAAAAATTAAACGATTCAAGCAAAAATTGAATCAGAATTCTAACATATTCGAATTTTTGGAGGAGGAGCCATTTAATCCTGACTACATTGAAGTTGATCGCATCCTAGATATCAGTGAAGTTACTGATCCTGGAACAGGCAAAACTACGACTAATTATCTCGTCAAATGGAAGTCACTTCCATACGAAGAGTCTACGTGGGAACTAGAAGATGATATTGATACTCAGAAAGTTGCAAACTACTTTAAATTCAACAAGCCGCCTCCAAAAGACCAATGGAAAGTAAAGAAACGACCCAAACCTCAGGAGTGGGTAAAGTTGGAGAAAAGTCCAGTGTACAACAACAATAACACGTTAAGGGCTTACCAGTTAGAAGGGCTAAATTGGCTCTCGTTCTCATGGTTTAACAGCAGAAATTGTATTCTCGCGGATGAGATGGGTCTCGGAAAAACTATTCAGTCCCTTACATTTGTAGAATCGGCGCACCGTTACGGCATACGGGGCCCATTCCTTATCCTTGCCCAAATATATTTATATATCCTTTCAACCGAAGTGAAAAATATTATTTTCTTTTTCAAATTTACAAATTTAAACTAACAATTCTGGTATTATGTAGGTGCTGAGGAACAAATTCAGTTGGATTACCGAATTAATAATTCAGTGCCAGAGAGTGACCCCGATCTCTACTACAAGGCTCTGGTTTCTTCTTCAGGGAAAATGGTTCTTATCGATAAGTTGCTTCCTAAACTGAAAGCAAATGGACATCGCGTACTTATATTCAGTCAAATGGTAAAATGCTTAGACATCTTGGAAGATTACCTTATCTACAGAAAGTACCCATATGAAAGGCTTGACGGACGGATCCGTGGGCCGGTTCGACAAGCCGCTATAGATAGATACAGTAAACCAGATTCGGACAGATTCGTGTTTTTGCTGTGCACGAAAGCTGGGGGGCTTGGAATTAATCTTACTGCTGCCGACACTGTCATTATCTATGACTC